>WBMY01009482.1:319805-351200 GCA_013397315.1 Donacobius atricapilla
AAAAAAAAAAAAAAAAGAGGAAAAAAAAAATCTCCACGCTACCCTGAGAACAGCAGCCTCACCAGGGCTGGCCATAACTGTGATGGATGGCTGGTGTGTGTAAGACGTTATTATTTGTTATGTGAGTGGGGGGACATGGCAGGCACATTGGGCAGTACACCTGCTGGGCTCCAAGAAGCAAGAACAGCTGTGTGCATTGATTTAGACGCTTGCTACTTGGGGCTCCAGGAACGAATCAAGCGACAGCTCATAAAAAAAGAGGGTTTTATGATTTTTCCCCCCTTCTTTCTGCAAACAAACGGCCACATCATATGTTTTCCTAACGCTGCTATAACTCAAAATTAAATCCCAGCCCAAGGTGTCAGGCTGGTACCATGTCAGAATTGTAACGGCTTATTTTAAAGGTCGTTATGGATGTACCAGGGAAACACTGGGGGTTTCTGCACAAAGGTGCCATTTCGTTTTGCTGCAGCTCAGGCACTTAAGGGCAATTAGCTCCACTGTTAAAAAATGAGCTGAGAGTGTTTTAACTGGTGATTTTATGCTAATAACAACTACTAATTCATATTGTTAAAAAAGAAAGTACAGGCTGCCAAAGCAGTGTACTGTATGGCCCCAAAGCTTCCCCTTGTCCCGGGTCCTGCCCCCAGCAGGTGGTGTGAGACAAGCTGAGGTGTCGCAGGGTCAGCTAGCCTCTTTCAGAGCAGAGGAGACCAAAGCCTGAGCACACACCCTGCAGCAGGGACACCCAGGATCCTTTTCTCCATCCTGCACCCCCACACACTTCCGTGGCAATACAGAGCTATAGTTACTCCTGGATCCTACTACTCAGAACCAGGAAAATGCCACTGTCCTTCCAGAGCATCCGCAAGGCTGCAGTCTAGGCTTTGCTAGTCCCTTCTCACTGTTCTCGCGCACAAGGGTGCCTGAGAGCACGGCAGCTGGGCCCCAGGGACATATCTGCAGTCCCATGAGCAGCTGGGGACAGATGAGGTGCCACCAAAAGGTTCTCAGCTGCTGCCTTTGGAGGAGCCAGCTCCAAGAGCTTCTCTCTAGGATGTGCTGGCACTGCTCGGAAGCAAAAATGAAACCTCACCGTAAAAGGTGCATCTGAACTGAGCGCATACAGCTCTGACACAGAGAGAAAAAATATCTACATGAGCAATGTACACAGCTGCTGTTCAGGACAAAAGTCTACTTTAAATGATGCCCTAACATCCATTCCTCCAAGTTAGTGCAGAAGAAGTCATCAGAGAAGAGCAGCTCCTGTTCCTTGCCCTTTAGACATTCCTTTTCCCTCCTTAAATCTGTTACTGATGCAAAAGATCCCAGTCCTAAACTCACAGATTTTACTCACTGCATTATGCTTGTGATGAAGAACTAACATTTGGCCACTTGTGCAAAAGCATGTACAGCAAATAGGCATAAACGCTTAAACAAGGAGAATCTTATAGGAAGACAAGGCCACTTGGCTGAGTTATCCAAGAAAATGCAATTGGTTTTGCTTTTCCCTAAGAGGAAAGGAGATGACTAGCTTTCAGAATTGGTAGAAAGTTGAGCTATTTCAACTAACTGACAAACAACATGGTGCAAAGCTGTAAAAATTATACAAATGAAATTAATCTGAACATTGTAATATTATCTGATCTTTTAGACTTTCAGGCTTGCCTTTCACTTATGAGAATAAGTGTGAATAACAGTGAAAAAGAAGATAAGTCTTTGCAAGCATGAATTTGCACTATGGGAGCTGCTTGTGAAGCTTCTTCTCTGGCCTGCTTCTCAGCTTTGACATAACAGCCAGCAGACAGAAAATTTAAAAAATAATATGAATAGAATAGAATAGAATAGAATAGAATAGAAAGCACTCTAACAAATGGAAAATTTTATCACTTTCAGAATGAGATTCTGAAAACAAAACCACAGACATGGATGTGTAAGCCACAGCTGACACAGAGCAGCAAAAATCTTCAGAGACCTTTGCAAGCAGCAGAGAAACTTTTGCTTCTCCTTGTTCCAATTTGACATAGTCTTAGGTCTTTTAGCAGTACTACTTCTATGGTCAGCAGACATCCTTGGGAACCCTGGCTCCTCTCTGTGTCTTCTCTATATCTTCTCCATCCTGACAGCAGACTGATCTCAGGCTCCTCTTACCTTTTGCTGAAAACATAAAATATTGAGCAGTTCACAGTAACACCAAAAATTTAAACAAACAAACAAATAAAAAACCCAAACAAACTAGCAAAAAAAAAAAACCTCCAGAAGAAAAATTCAGTTTTCCTTATTAAAGGCTGGATGCAATAAATTCTGAGTCCACAGACTGGATGGAGAAAATTCTTGCCTGTGAGGCCAGAGATGAGGTCCATCTAGCCCTCAGCAATGCTGATTTTGTAGCTTGTTGCTGGCAGTGGCAATGGGATATGCAGTTTTGAGGACAGACACAAACCTGGCCACTACCTGAGGTCCTCAGGACACACCATCATTGAATTAAGGATGCTAATGAATACATCCCTTACTAGCCCTGTTAGTCCATTTTATGGACTCACTATCCACAAAACTGCCTAAATCCAGAGTTCGGTTTGTCCCTACAACCTCCTGTGGCATGCCAGAAGTTTGCATTCATTGTGTTAAAAACTTATGTACTTTCATTTGTTTTAAAACTGTGTGCTACCAGTTTCATCATATGCCCCTGTAGTTTTTAGAGTAACAGTTCTGAATTGACCTTATCTACCACTGATATGATTTAGTGGGGCTCTGAGCAACAGAAAATACCAGGGTCAGGGATGGGATGGGATGGGATGGGATGGGATGGGATGGGATGGGATGGGATGGGATGGGATGGGATGGGATGGGANGGGATGGGATGGGATGGTGGAGGGGGAATGGTGTCATTTGGGTGACAAGTGCAACTCAGCAAACCCATGTATTTGACTGAAGGTAGAACCTTGGAGGGACATTGAGCCACAAGAGAAGGTCATACATGTCCTAATCTTTGGGGCTCAGAATTCTCTTTTTCCTTCAAACAGAACAATAGTCACTGTACCCTGGCACAATATATCCCTTGCTGTGCTGTAAATAACCAAAACTACTGTGGAGCAAAACCTCAACTGGTTAAAAATGCCATAACTTCAACTGTCATCAATAATATAACAACACTTTCCAACATATTTTTGTTTGAAAGAAAGAAAGGAAAAAAAAAAAAATTAAGGTCCAAAGACTTCTGTGGTCTTGTGAGTCTGGGTCTTCTCACAGACTCAACAGTTGTAATCCTAATTCCCCTAAAAACAGGAATTAGAATAAAATGTGAAGCCATTACCTCAGCCTTTTTTATCATTGATAGACTTCTTTTGTGTAACTTTTTGTGTAGAAAAATGCTAAGATGACAAATGATGAGGTTTTTTTCCTGAAAAGTTCCCCCAGACAGTGAGTACCTGTGAAATGTGATCAGCTCACTGAGTCCTTATTTCTTCTGATGTTCTATGGAAACAAAGAGCTAGGGTAGAGATGCTTAGAAGCATTGTAGAAATTATTTTTAATGTGTGTTAAATGGATATTCTTACACAGCTGAGGTTATCTGCTAGAACAGAATCCCACTTCTCAAATTTATACATTAACATTCTACATGTGCATTGCCTCTTAGATATCTCTGACTTTTAAGGTTGTGGTAAATCCTGATGAAGAAATGGAATTGTAGCAGCAAGGGAAAACAATGCAATTCAAGCAACTAAAAAAACCCTTAACATCTAACACATGTGAAGCACTTTTTCTTCCACTACCAAGATGAAGCAAGGCACAAAAGGTGAAAAACTGCCATCTTAGAGATAGGTCGTCTAAGTTCTGAGCTTACCCATTGCGGGGTAAATAATTTCCTATATGATTTTGGGTGTGAGATAAACCTACAAGCTTCTGTTAAGCAGAAGAAAACTTACAGAAGGTACGTACAACAGCCACAATGTAAATTTTGTACTGTGTATAAATAAAAACTACAGTATACACCTTAAACGTAATAAGTATCACCTGAATCTCCTGAAGGACATACTTCCCTATTGTTAGAAGCTCTAGGTGGTATTTATTGAAACAACATAGCCCTTCAAAACAGCATAAGGAAGACAGCGAAAAATCACCAGTCCTATAAGGGTCAAGTTAGAATGTGAAATGGCATTGGGGTAAAACTTGTCTGAGAATTGGGGTTAATATTTTAATTTTAAGAAATAGCTCTGTAAAATCTAGAATAGTCTCACTTTTTTCGAGGACTAAACATTTTTGAGGAATAGGAAAAAAATTCTTCATAATCTCTTTAATTGCCTGATGCGAAAAAATTACATCATTCATGAATAATTTTTGCCGAGAAGTAGGCAGGAAAAGTGTTTTATGTCTAAATTAGAGAAGATGTCTCCAATAACCCTAATGAATTTATTCTTTTCCTCAAGAAGACCACATTATCTTCTCAGCTTCTGATTTCTTCTTCTGACACTCTTCAAACAATTCAGTTTCTTGGGAGTTCCCTAGGTATGTGCTGAACACAGCCTGTCTCTTCACAGAATGCAAATTCTAATAGGATAGTAGTCCACAGGAGAATTTTTTGTTTTAAAAATACGTGACAGTTACCTCCTTCCCTTTTCAGGGTTTTGCATAGAGACGGGCTGCCAAGGCTTGACATGTTCCAGATGGATACACGGAATGGGAGAGTGGCACACTGGTGCCTTGTTCTGTGGTTAGACCTCAACACAGGAGGGTAGGAAACAATGGGGGGAAAGTAGAATATTTCAGGTGAAGTGTCTTAGTTTTGGAAAGGGGCACGGGCTTTTTGTTCATTTGTAAGCACTTTCTCACATTACGAGCTGATGGGTTTCTTCTGAAGCCCTTGTCAGTCAATCTCTCTGTGTATTTCTCCCTGGTGCTCCGTTAAAACCAAAAAAACCCTATTTGCCTCTGCTTTCCCTCCTTGCTGATGTATGTAGAATTATCAGCTTCTTGCAGGTGTCTGCTTCTTGCATTTGTAATGACAGTTTAAGAAAAAAATCAACCAAACTCGAGGCCACAGAAAACCTTTCACAAGCGGGGTCAAAAGGGTTTCCTCTCCTGCTAAAGGTCTGCTACATTATTAGCAGTGCCGTGATAGAGATATTTACCTGTTGGTTGCTTTTCAATAGGTTCAACATGTGGCTACAGGGAGGTTGGAGTCCTTAAATTAAACCCACTTGAAGTTAAAATCCTGGGATATTTCCAGCAGGGAATAAAAGAAAAGAGAGTGCTCATCCTGCTTTGGCTCCATCGTGACTTTTTGCTCTGTTTGGCTCCATTGTGAATTTTCACTCTGTTTTTTAAGTTTAGCCTCAATTAAAAGAAAACAAGCAAACAACAAATAGAGAGAACAACAATCTCAAACAATTAGTGTTTTGACATCTAAGGAAGGCAATGTTGGATGAGGTCATCTCATCACAGCCCATAAAGCTATCTCTTCTTCCCTTTGTAATACCCATGTTCCAGTCCAAGTTCCTCCTTAGTTTTTTGTGGCTAAAGTGAACTAAACATCCCAAGCAAAATATGTGTCTGATTTATTGGTTGTCTGGGAGAATTAATGCTACAAATGCAATCATGTCTAATTTCAATTCAATAGGAAAAGCAAAGCCCAAAAGAGCAGACCTCCCTGTGAAAGAATTAAGGAACAGATTCAAAGTTTATAAAGCCAGAGGGGAGCAGCCTGCACATTGATCCTGACCTCTAGGAGAGCACAGGCCAGACCACTATTTCCCTGAATTACCTCCTTTTGGTAGTAAGGCACATATTTTTAAGACAAATAGTCAAACTTTATTTTTCAAATTGCCAGTGATAGAGAACCTTGTATAGTTCCACATCTATTCCTTTGGTGATTATCTATCCCTCTCTGGTAAAAACATGTGTGTCTTATTTTTGGTCTGAAGTTACCATATTTGTATTTCCAGATATTGAATGCTCTGATATCTTTACCCAATAGATAAAATATCCCAAACAGATCAAGAAAAAGTTCTTAATGTGGAGAGATATGGACAGTCATCTTTATAAAATTCTTCAAGAAACTGAGCTCTTTTATAGTCTTCTGCTCTAGTGCAAGTTTTCCAGACTTGTAACCATCCTCTAGATTATCCTATGAGAATTTTTCTGCTATTCAATGTCCCCAGCTTGGATTGTGGACATCTCGGAATAAAGATGTTATGGCCAGACTGTCACCAAATACCATGCCTGTATTCTATTTTCTCATTTCTAGTTCACCTCTGGAATCCTTTCTGGAGGTCTTCAGGGAACCTCTAGTGGACTGTGTACCCATTGTGGTCCCAACTACCATCCAGAGTACACACTAAGTATAGTCTGTCTGAATGGCTTTGATTTTTTTTTCTTTTCCCCCCAGAAGATGGCTTTACTTCCGAATATGTTGCTAGCATCTGTTTCACCAGGCAATCTGGTCTGCATCACTATTTTATCTTCCTGACTCTTTTTTTCTCCCACTCCATAATATTTGTGTTATATCCAGACTTTGTCAGTGGTTAGCGCATTTTTTTCCTTGAATATTGATACTAATACTAAATAGTTTAATTCTGAAAACTGAACCATGCAGGGCTCCAGATAAAACTCGGTTATTTAACAAAGAGTCCAGGTTTATAGTGTTTCCAATTTATCATTCAATTTTTAAAATACGGAACATAAGTTATGTTCATTTTTTA
Source organism: Donacobius atricapilla (assembly GCA_013397315.1). Lineage (NCBI taxonomy): Eukaryota > Metazoa > Chordata > Aves > Passeriformes > Mimidae > Donacobius > Donacobius atricapilla. The sequence goes on from WBMY01009482.1 coordinate 326,504, forward strand.
TTATGCTAGTTGCTGAATGAAAACATATAGTGACATCAAATTAATTCCATAATGAAGGTTATTTTATTGACGTACTATATATATTGTGTATACATATAGTGCTTTACGCACTATATTTAGAACCTCAGCTCCATTGTATCCAAGGCTGCTTGGATAAGATCTATTTTACATAAATCCACTTAAAACATACTAATTTTTGATTCCAAAAGCTCTGAATCAGCCTCCACTATTTAACCTATTAGTTTCAGACAGGCATTTGCTTATTTCAGTCACTCCACTTTCCCCTTTATAAGCAGTATTGTCAGAAAGCTTTTACACAGATATGTACATATCTTACATTTTTAGAGATTGCCAGAATTTACAGCCCTGTTTTCAAAGTCCCAAATTCTCCCTTTCATCTTTAAGGCTTTTTACTGTGGTCCTTTGGCCAAGCCAGGGTTTTTGCATAATTTCCATCTTTTATGCAGAGCACAAACTTTAACAGTCTGGAACATCTGCATTGGTACTTAAGGAGCAGCATGTCTGGTGAGTGCAGCGACCAGAGACACAACCACCCCTCTCCTCTTCTCTGCAAAGTGCATTTCACAGATATGAATGAACAGGGAGCAAAACCACCAAAAACAGGGCCTAGGAAGAAAAAAAAAACCACCACAAAAACCAAAACAAAAAACAAACAAGTAGAAATATGAGAAGACAGCAACTAGCCAAGTGTCCAACCACACCCTAAGCCATCCTCCTCCTCCTCTTCTCAGAAGTGCAAGAACAAGCAAGGGAGGCAATACCTACAGCTTTGTGAATGGAGCAAAGATACAAATTTTGATGAAACTGTGTGACTTGTGTGTATTCTACCATGAATACATGATAGACAGACCTTGTTTGAGCTGCACACGTTTCTTTGGTGCCAAGTGTCTTACCTCCAACATTCATGCTTTGTCCTCAGGGTACCAAAGAACAAATGTCCACTGCAGTGAAGAGTTTTAAAAGCATTGGCTAAGGAGTTTTCTGATCCACTGACATAGCTTTTCAATAAATCTCAGGCTCCTGAGAATGTTGCACAGAAAAAAAAAAAAAAAAAGGCAATCTCATGCCAGTAATTATAAATGATCAACAGGAAGGCTCAGGAAACCATAATCCCCATGAAACTTGGCTTAGCAGCCGAGGGTCTAGGGCAGGTGGAGAAGAAAGATTGGAAGAGATACTCATAGAGAGAGATAAGAAGATGTACATTTCCCAGTGGAACATCTAACATCTCCCTGCAGTATTTTGTTTTCTCTTTGACTGAAAAGTGGAAAATATCCTTAGCTAATCATTTCTGGAAGAAATGGGAGACTCAGAGTTCAACATATGGAGAAATCCTTTGGTTCCAACAGTCTACTTTTCATGTGCATGTCTGAAGCTGCCAGACACATGCTTCCTTCACAATAAAGTATTTCATCTGACCGCTGGTCTTCCTTTTCTTTTTCTTCCCTCGAGACTGGGCGGTGGAGGGAATGCTTCATTACAGAGAGGGAATGTTTTGTTTGTCTCACACTTTTTATTTACTCCAATCTGTTGTGTATAATAAGGACTCTTATTCAACTTGCCCTGGAGAGTATTTACCAGATCTCAAATATCACAGTTAATTTGATATGGGGCTTTAATCTTAAACCACCTGCTTTGACCTTGTTTTGGCTAAACTGTAACAGGCATTAGTCTCAGGGCAGAAGTGGATATTTTTGGAGGCCACAAGAAAAACCTCAGTTTTCATGTTACACAACATATGGCTTTTCTGATTTTTTAAATTTTTTTTTATATGCTTGTTCTAAAAGGATGCTATTTTTGTGCCTTCATAACCGAAGAACATATGAACTTTTCCAGTTGAAACTTCCCAGGTGTTTGCTTCATGCTGTTCTCATGTTGCAAATAAACAAGTTAAAATAATGGACGCATAATCCATTTAACACACTTCTGTGCACATCCATATTCCAAAACCTCTTTAAAAAGAAAAGAGGAGACTCCAGACTCCTGGGGCTATTAACCTCCATGTTATCAAAGACAATTCATTCTAACATTCAGACCTTGCATAGCAGGGATAAAAATACGGGGAGAAATGTTATGAAATCAGCATCGTTTGGGAGTTTTTTGCTGCTGCCATTTGGTTGAGGCTGGCCCCACTGCTGTTCTAAGCAGACTGTGACACTTCTTGGCATAGAGTTTCAGACTGGTTAATGGAAAGCTGATAGCTAGTAGGTCTCACGGATTTAATCATGAATCATGCACTTGGTTTTGTTCAGTAATTTCTCTCTAGCATGACTGAATAGTGGGGAAATTTAAGCAGTAATAGTTCAAACTGAAAAAAGGTTTTAATACCCCCTGTGTTTGCCTGTAAGTTTTTAATAAATATTTAAACTGCATCAGGATAATCAGTGCATTATGCTTCACTCCAGTGATCCACCTGTTTCATCTTTCCATCTCTAGCAACAGTGAATATACAGGTTTATCAGGCAAAACTTGCCAAATAGATAGAAAACAACCTAAAGGAAACTTTTTCCTATATATGTTGATAAGGAAATGAGCTTACATGTTCAAAGTGCAAGGTGCATGTCTATTATCAGCTTTGATTTAATTATATATTATATTTGGCCCACAGTTTTGACCATGCAACCTGGCATCATAGTTGTTAAGCCGTAAGCAATGCCTGTGATGGAACAAGCTGCGCTGGTAACTTCGGTTTTTTTGTTATGTGGATAAGAAGGACTTACAGCTACCAATAAGGATGTCAGATGATTTCTTCTGTCATGCACAGCTTTTTCCTAGCATTGACTGCTTCTCATTCACTGAGAATTCGATGGAGAGAAAAGCCTCCATTGCACTGGGTTTGTTGGTAGGACCTGGACCCCAAGGGGGACCCATGCTGGAGAATTCTGTGCCTGAAGGGACTGCACCCTGTGGAGAGCACCCACACTGGAGAACTTCTTGAGGAACAACTCACACTGGAGAGGTTTGTGGAAGACTGTCTCTCATGAGAGGATGCCCACACTGGAGCAGGGGGAGAGTGTGAGGAGTCATCCCCCTGAGGAGGAAGGAGCAGCAGAGGACAATGTGTGACGGGTTGACCTGCCCACAGAGGCTGAGAACTCCCCATCCCTGGATGAGAAGTTGTGGCTTCCCCATCCCACAGAGTACACAGGATCAGGCCGGATGGGGCTCTGAGCAGCCTGGTGTAGTGGAAGGTGTTCCAGCCCATGGCAGTGGGGTTGGAGCTAAATGATTTTTAAGGTCCCTTTCAACTCCCACCATTCTATGATTCTACAAGGTCAATTTCTTCTCCTCATTTTCCTGAGCTGCTCCTAGGGAGGAGATGGGGAAAACTAGAAGTAAAACAAAATCTGGGAAGAAGGAAGAGATGGGGAGAAGGTGTTTTTAAATTTTGTTTTATTTCTTGTTATCCTACTCTGATTTGACTAGTAGCAAACTAAACTAACTTCCCTAAATGAAGTATGTTTTCCCTGGGATGAAAACTGGTGGGTGGTCTCTCCCTGTCCCTATCTCAGTCCATGAAGTCCATTGTGTTTTCTCTGCCCCATCTGGATGAAGAGGGAATGACATAGTGGCTTTGGGGGGGGGCATCTGACGTCCAGCTGGGGTCAACCTATCCCCCCATTCTACAGAATCATCTAATGCTTGGGGTTGGAGGGGACTTCAAGGTCATCTAGTTCCAACGCCTTTGTCACGGCAGGGACACCAGCCCTCTACCCATCTTTGTGGCTCCCCTCTGGACTCACTCCAGCAGATCCATGTCTTTCCTGAGCTGAGACCCACAGAGCTGGATGCACTACTCCAGTTGGGTTATCACAAATGCCAGGCACAGAGGCAGAATCACCCACCTCAGCCTGCTGGCTGCATTCAGTGCAGCCCAGGACACCTGGGTTTTCATCCAGGGTGTTCTCGGGGTGGTTGTTGGAGTGTAGCACCTGGATGTGATGCAGCAGAAGTGTGGAACTTTCTCGTGGGGTGGGAAGTGCATTTTGCCATGATACTGTAAGGAGTCTGCAGCTTCTACCAGGGATGGGCTACTCCTGAGGCAGCTGGAACAACCATCCTGTCACAGGCAAAGCCTTTTGTCCCAGCAGAAGCTGAATGTGATGAAAATCTGCCAGGAATTACCCATGTGAAGACTATAAATAATTGGGGGGAAAAAAAGGTGGAAATGGCAGGAATGTAAAAATCTGGCATCTCCCTTTGTGATTTGCAAAGCAACACCCGGAGTCCAGCTGATAATACGAAGATCCTTAGCTTTGGTTTGCCAGAAACAGAGGCAGGAACCAGCAACCTGAATTATGTGAAGTCCATCAGGTGCTGGCACTAGTAAAAAGAAGGGAAATTTCAAATAAATAAGGTGAAATGGGAAGACTCCCTTAGAGCACATGTACAAAATTTCATTATTGTTAAACTAGGGAGCCAAGCACAGCTTTTCATTTTCAGCTCCCTGCAAGATTGATTTGACTCATATATAGTGAGGGACTTCAGTCTTTTGTAGCCACCTGGAGCAGGGGACCAGCAAAGGCCAAGGTATTTCCCTATCCAGGTGGCCCTCATAAATATCTCGGTGGAATTTATTTTCTTTCATTTACTTTGGCATTGCTTGGGCACTGCTTGATTAAGAGGTGGTGTGTAGGAACTGATATGCCCAGAGATAGACAACCACATCTGCTAACCATTTGGATTAATTATTACACCTGTACCATAAAACACATGTTAATAAAGGCTTGGTGAACAGGTTCAGGTTGCAGTTTTAAAAAGGCCCAAAGAAAGCACAATGCTAATCACATACAAGAGTGAGCCAAACCTTTTGCTGATAAGATGCTGCAGGTTCCAACCACATCCAAGAGGCAACATCAGATACACATGAAAAATAAATCACACTCAGGAGGAAAGTGAATATCCTGGCAAGCTATGCCTTTGTAGTCTATTGGCTAGAAGGTGAGCGACAGTACACATTCTTTCTTTCCTTCTTTCTTCGCTGTTAGATGTAGAAGGGAAAAAATCATTAATCACTCTGCAGGATACAGCACTTAAATGGGTAAAGTTGCTGAAGGGGTCTGGTTAGCATCAGCCGATTTTTCATTTCCTTTCAGTGGGGACAGTGTGGTGCTCTGGAATCCCTGGAGCCCAGGAGCATGAATGCAGGTATTGAATTTTCAGGAGGAGACAATTAAGACCAAGCATGTGAGATACAATCATATTTAAATTAATTCAGATACCTCAGCTGAAGACCTAAACCCTCCGCCTTCTTCCTTCTTTGGGAGGCATATTGGGAGGGCTTTACTGGGCTGGCATTAATCATTAATCATATGAGCCTTGTGTCAGTTATGATGGAACACAATTGAGCTCTGTATTATTTCTTCCCCTGAAAAGGTTTACCATATTCTTTCTGCCTGTGAAAAATCATTTTCCTGAAAAATCTCTGCAAACATCTTTTGCCTGTTTTTTACAGTTCTTTATTCTGAGATGGACTGAAGTCAGAATGGAGTGAACGTGGGCTCTGAGCCTGGTGCCAATTCTTTACTATTTTCCAGATATCTCCTTAGCCAAACTGGCTTCCATTGTGATCTGCAGATGAACTGAAAAAAGAGCATATAACCATTGTGAGGACACCTCAGTGTCGTCTCACCTGTGGTCTTTCTCACTCTGGGCTTCATCTGTGATTTATGCGGGTGTTTACCTGGTATCTTTGAAGGGAAGTAATACCCATCACTGCAAATACCACTAATAAAGGGGCACATCATGGGCTGCTCTGATGTCCAGTACCACTGGGCAATAGCACGTGGTGAAGGAAATCTTTCCAAAAAGAGAAGGCAAGAGCATGCACCTGCCCCTTAAATCTGTCCAAATGATACTTCTCTGACAAACCTAGGAGTTCAATACATTCAGTCCTGACCTGTGGCAAATGCTCCAGATGAACGCTTCCCAAGCTGAGTTTGATGCTGAAAGATTGGCAAAAGATTCGTAACTCAGGCCAAAAAAAGCTTTCCGCTGGGGAAAGACAACTTCAAAAGGAGGATGAGTCTCTCATGTCATCACAACCCCACCTCCAGACTGTACCAGAATGCCTGCAGCCAGGACAGTTTGTAAGACGGAATAAGCCTACCTTTGGGAAGGCCTTGCAAAGGCACTCTGGCCATCCAAAGTAAAGGATGCTCTTCCAAAGAGATTTTTCATGAATCAGGACAAAAAAAAATTAAGTTAAATATCTGCCTCATCCACCAGAAGAAGTATTTGTATGGAAATATGGCAATCTACAGGGGGCAGGAGTATGAAAATATGAAATACTCTGAGATATAATTTTAAGAGATAGCTCATGATAGGGCTGATAAGGCTATTTATCTTGACATGTGCGTTTCAATGTCTGAGGTTTACTTTCCCCTGCAGCCTCAATTTAAGATTTTATGGTCTTTACCAGCAGGCATTTACTTCAACACTTTGTACGACTAGAGTTACAATTAGCATTTCCTTTTCTTTTTTTTCAAACTATACTTCTGCAGCCTTTTTTCATATTACCATTATATCATTAATGTACACTTTTGTGGCTACTCTATCATTTGATTTCTGTCCAGGTAATAGGTGCCAGTTGCAGTATATGAACTGCAGTGAATGGAAACTACTGGTACATCAACCACATTCATTTTTCTGTACTGGAATAATCCTTGGAATTAATTTCAAGCTATTGTTTAGATTTACTATCCAGCTCCACCTTCTGGTAAACTAGAATTAAATCGAACTTTAAGTTTCTATTTGCAAATACTGAAAGCAAATTCTTTCCTTTGTAACTATGTTACTGATCAACACTTAAGGATGAATTATACTGACCTGTATTAACCTTTCCAGTCACTGAATTTCGACCCCAATGCCTTTTTCAGGGATACATGAAATAAAAGCACTTTCAGAGTAAGCTTTAAAGCTTTAAGGGAGATCATCTGCTTTCTCAATTCAAGAATTTTTTTGATTTGAGACATCCCTTCATGAATAGGTCCCAAACTCCAAAATTGCAGAATTGCTTCCCTAGGCTAGTACCGCCACAGTTCTTTTAATCTTAGCTGCTTTTCAAAAAGTATGCACAAATGTGTCCAATGAGATATTCATTCATTCGCAAAGAGTTTCTCAAAAAAGATAAGCATGACTATGTTTATACTCAAAACTGAGCATAACTGGGTTTATTTTTAAACAGGTCATTTATCCCTTTGCTTCTTATCTCTTTTGTAAAATATATAAAGTAATCAGACAGTTAGATGTCACAAACAAGGGACATCCAATACTATCAATTTATGAAGCACCTAGGAGAGCTGCATTGCTGTCTTGGACAGGGCATGGTAATGCCATGAATTTCAAAACCAGTTATTTAATTAATCCCTTTATCCAGCCTCCTATCTCTGGTGGTTAGATTTTTATCCACACTTCTTGCCTGTGCATTTGTAGTTTCTTTTGAATCCTCACCTTTTTTATTTGTGTACTTCTAGTATATAAGCTGTATCTCTACTAATAAACTAACTAGGGCTCAAGGGTTGGTCCACAATCATCTATAATGTTAACTTTTGGTACACACACTGACACAGCTTCCCCAAACCAGCTAGTCCCTCATGGACAAAGCCAAGGCACAGTCCAGCGTGTAGCACAGGCCAGTGAGAATTTCCCACAGGCATTTTGGGCAGTGGCAGACATAGCATTCCCCTTCGCCACTCATTTTATTTTTAAGGATTGACACTGTCTATCACTCTTATTTTCTGTTCCTGAGAACACAGAAGACTGACAGCCTAGTTCATCTTGTGACTGGTCAGAAGGTGCATCAGGACATACAGCCCTGGTACACACCTTGTACAAACCACAACTGAAACGATGCAGTTCATTTCCACTTACTCCCCATGAGCAGACCACGATGGCCTACAATGTGCTAAGAAAGGTCTCTACATTATGCCAGTGTGGAGATTGCAAGTATGCAGAAGGCTGAGGACAAGCGTGCATTTTAATTCATTTTGTCTTGAACCAAATCCTTATCTTCTTCCTGTGTTTCTATTCAGTGTTCAACTGCACTACCACTAATGGAAGTTTGCCTGAGTAAGGACTTAACATTTGTCCTCTTACTGAAAAAAAAATCCCATTGTTTCTTGCTTGTGTTACCATAGGGCATACGATGTCTGTTTTTCAACCAAAGTCCCATAGGTCTGAGGACAAAAGGAAAACACAGTTCCACCCTTCAAAGTGATCATAAGGCAAAGCACAATGGGCAGCTACAGACAGATGAATGAGCACACAGACACAGAGAGACAGCGCTGGTCAGTGCAATGGGCTGCAACCTAACCATTGTACCCATTGGCATCACTGGAAGGAAAACAATTGGAAAGAGAACTGAGCCAAGAGAGACTGTTCGTTTGCAGAGGAATTTGCATCTCAGCACTTGGTGACAGTCCAGTCAGAACAAAACCCGGAACTGTTGCAACGTTGAGTGAGAAGGGGCACGGAGCCCCTGCTGGGGACGTTCTCCTGGCGGGCTGGCCCTCACGGGACTTGCACAACCTTCCAGTTGCAGTGAACTGGCACATGCCAGCAACCACAAAAACACTTCCGTCACAATTTTTCTAGCCAGCGAAGCCTGAAAGAGAGTGGTGGAACAGATTTTGTCTCCTATTACAGGGAACGCCTCCAGGAATGAGAGGCAAAAAAGGAGAAAATGTGGTCATTAGATCTGAAAATGTAACATACAGGCACTATGGTATGGCACCATAGTCTGGCCAAAGATCCAATAGCTTCCAAGTGAATGAGAGATGATGGGTAGTGTAGGAACTGACTGCAGACAGCTAGAAAGGACAGACCAGTTCCAACCCCAGGCAGCACCACAGGCTGGGGCAGAGGGGCTGAGAAGCTTCCCAGGGGAAAAGGTTCCTGGGGGTGCTGCTGACAGCAGCTGAACACGAGCCAGCTGTGCCCAGGTGGCTGAGGAGGCCAATGGCACCTGGCCTGTTTCAGGAATAGTGTCCCCCTGTACTTGGCGCTGGTGAGGCCACACCTTGAGTGCTGTGTCCAGCTCTGGGCCCTCACTGCAAAAGCATTGAGGGGCTGGAGCAAGTCTAGAGAAGGACAATGAAAATGGTGAAAGATCTGGAGCTTAAGTCCTGTGAAGAGTAGCTGAGGGAGTTGAGGTTTAGCCTGGAGACAAGGAGGCTCGGGGGGACCTTATTGCTCTCCACAACTCCCTTAAAGGAGGTTGTAGCCCGGTGGGAGTCAGTCTCTGCTCCCAGCAACCAGTGACAGGGCAAGGGGAAATGTCTTTAAGCTGTGCCAGAGGAAGTTCACATTGGACATCAGAAGGAATTTCTTCNTGAGGGGCTGGAGCAAGTCTAGAGAAGGACAATGAAAATGGTGAAAGATCTGGAGCTTAAGTCCTGTGAAGAGTAGCTGAGGGAGTTGAGGTTTAGCCTGGAGACAAGGAGGCTCGGGGGGACCTTATTGCTCTCCACAACTCCCTTAAAGGAGGTTGTAGCCCGGTGGGAGTCAGTCTCTGCTCCCAGCAACCAGTGACAGGGCAAGGGGAAATGTCTTTAAGCTGTGCCAGAGGAAGTTCACATTGGACATCAGAAGGAATTTCTTCACAGGAAGGGTTGTAAAGCATTGGAACAGGCTACCAATGGAGGTGGTGAAATCATCATTCCCAGCAGTGTTCAAGAACTGACTGGACATAGCACTTAGTGCTGTGGTTTAGTTGAGACCGTGGTGATTGCTCAGAAGTAGGACTTGATGGTCTTGCAGGTCCTTTCCAACCTTAATGATTCTATAAGTTAATGTTGGAGATACAGAAGAAGCAGGGGAAGGTTGCAAACAAAAACTGACATGATCACAGTGGCAGTCTGTGAACACAGAAATGCGAACTGACAGAATTGGGATGAGTTTATCTGTGTACTCGGAAGCTCAAATCCCCATTGCACTTGGCAAAGTGTGTACACGGTCTGAACAGGATTCGTGAGTCACAGCTCTGTCCAGATGGACTCTGAGTGACCAGCAGAATGGTGATGCTCTCCCAAAGGACTGGAAAGCGAGTTTTAGTCAACTTGAATTCAAGGTATTCATTAACTGTACATAAAGTAGTGTAGCTGACACAAGTGAGATTTTAAATTGGAAGGGAGAGTAATTTTTCTCTAGCAGTGACATGAATTGCTGACATGGAATGATTTGTGTGGAGACACTCAATGGATTTGTGCCTTTGTCTAACTAGAAATTTGAGGGTTTTCTATATTGAAGGAGGTGTCAAAAAGGATTACACTCATAAGAAAACTTAAGTCTGACTGGGCTGTGACCAGAGGAAAGAAAAGTTACCTCTGAATTCAATTATCTGCAGGATATCTTTGTCCTGGAGTGTCAAAAAGAGCACAGAATGGTCAGCCAGCACCACCATCAGACTGAAATGGCTGGGACATTTCCACTGCTTTGACAGCTCCTCTTTCCCTTGAGTGGAAGGAGGCTGACCCAAAAATACCCTGAAAGATGATGAACAAAAAACTGCTTGGCTACAGTTTCTCCTTGCCTTTCCCTGCTTTTTGCAGTTTCTTCCTCTTTCTTTCCTTTTTTAAGAATTTCAGTCCTGGCAGGCAATACTAAGAGGTTCCAGACAGGCGAGGATGTGTCAGACATACAGGTGAATCAGGATAGCAGGGTTGCATCTCCTCTGGTTGCTGGCGCATGTTTACTTGAGAAATCTAGGTGGAGACCACAGTTTTCTTTCTGAGTTCCCAACAGTCTTCTATTCTCACAAAAAAAACTTAGATGTCCTCTTCAAAAGATTCCCTGTTGGCCTCATTTTAATCTACATCACTTTGGAGGTCAGTAGGAGAGCTGTTTTGCTCATCCACAAATTTATTCTCATTGGTGATTCAGTGCCTTGGTTTTTGGCCTATAATGACAATAGTTACCAGTCTAAAAAGTACTTCATCTTGCTTTTTATTGTCAGTAGAGTTCAAATGTCTTACATGCTATGTGGAGACCTATTACACTTAACAATTTTTAACTCTTTTCTTCAAGCCTAAATGGAAGTTTCCATGAATCTAATGAGTAACAGGATACAAAAATTATAACTGTGATTAAAAAAAACAAAACTTGTAGTCACAGTATTCTAAGTTTCTTTGTGTTTAGATACTCAGTTCAAAATTGTACATGCTAGACCTCTTAGTGGTTAGAGAAAACAGTGGGGAGTTACTAGACTGGAGCCAGAGGGTGTCTGATTTTCATTGGAAGCTGGAATACCCAAGGCAGGAGTTGGGGAAGCCAAAAGTCCTTCAGAATAATTTTTCTGTTTTGCAAAATAAACAAAGGAGGATTCAAATGAAAGCAGTGCTGGGACAGATTCCCATAGGAACACACAGCATATTCTGGTGGAATCCTGGGGCTCTCTTCTGATCTGATTTATATCAGCAGGATAAACACTCTTTATTATTTACCATCTGCCAAGGACCAGCAGAATCTACAGGAGTAACGTGATTCAGTAATCTACAATGCATCTATTTCTTGGTTACCTTGTCACTTCCCCAGCTCTATGCTCTCATGATCTCTGTACGTATGATCTGACTGACTCCTTCAGCAGGAGAAATGAGATCCAGTACAACATCCTGCCTTCTGGCACCACTCTGTCCTTCTGCAACAGATTTTATAGCAGCTGAGATATGGTCCCTATAGAGCAAATAGTTACACCAATGCCTTACACCACTGACCATGTGTTGTGTAAGGACAAACTGTACAACAGTGATATAAACTATGACATAGTTACACTGGAGTAACTGCATACACAGCTGTACAGTGCTCCACCGACTTAACTGTGCTGAAATAAACAAATCAGAGCCCACCTCACATTCAGGCACGTTCTTAGAAATCCTAACCTTAAGCAGGGACTTGCCTATTTCCTTAAACCCTGATCCAGATTCAGAGGAAGATCTCACCTCCAGCTCCATGTCTGCCTTGACACCCATCAGAAATGGCCAGCTAAGATCCCTGGGGCAGCTAGGGGGAACTGCTGTTCTTCAGGACATTTTTTCAGGTTACAAAATGGATCGGGATAGGCCCAAAGTCCCATTCCTGCTCCCCTTATTCTCCCTCCTCCAGTCTCTTCAGCTGCATGGCAAGCCATTAGGAACTGAGAGTTGATCTGACTCTGCTCATCTTGCATGACAGCAAGAGTCTGTACAGCACCAAAGCCTCTGGGCAGCCCCTTAACAACATGTGATTTTACTGTCTTCTCCACCTAGTCCAGCGCTTTGTGCACACAGCGAAAGTACACTGTACAACGCAATAACTTGTATCCTTTAAAGGAAAAATCTCATAATGGACACCTTTTTTAAAAAGAGAACTGGTTTTGCTATTCTCATGTTACTTCATCTACTTGTAATTGTTTTTGGGGATTAGAATATACCATTCTTGGCTGTTTAAAACAATTCTTGAAGTAGGATATTTATTAAAATTCTTTCTGATGGACACTTTAAGCTATACAATGCACTGCTGCCAATAGGTCACTTCCCACAAATGAAAACTATTTGCACGTCATAGACATCAAACACAAGGATAGACTCAAGGTCTTCTATTCTCAGCTCATCATTTTACCCCACACAACCAGAGAGTTCCAGAAAATTGTCCCAAAAGGTATGTCCAGAGGTCATCTTCTCCATTCCTCTGCCTCACAAATTATCAACTCCACCTACATCAACCCCAGTAGCTATTTTTCTCTCTGTGCAGACCCAGCAGTGAAAAGGAATGCCAGTTTAAAACATCCTCTGGAGCCAGGAGAGTTGGAGATAGGCAACACTGAAATGTGTTCAGCAGACCAGTGAACGGAGAAAGACCTTACTCAAAAGCAGGATTTCCTAGGCAAATACAGGAGATCAGAGATTTGGGCAGCTTCATGTTACGACCAGGGCAGTCTGTCTAGTTGCTAGTGAAAGACATTCATCTCCTGGATCCTAGTTCCCTTTCCTGGCTGTTCCAGTCCCAACACCTTGTCACCTACTCCTGTCTTGGTGCTTACCTGATCCCGCTGGAGGCTGATTCACACAACTAGCCCAGCTGTAACATCAGTATTATGGTGTTTAAACATAGTGGGATCAAACAAGCTCATGAGGGGTGTAAAAGCAACAGCAGGAGCACAGAAGTGGGAAGATGTTTATGGCATGGAGGAGGAAGCAGGGCCCCCACAAACACCTTTCCTGACTCTGTCTTAGGTTTAGCTGTTGCCTGGAATGGCACCATCAACCCTCTCTTGGTTCTTCAGATAAAAGGCACATGTTTTCACTGCTGCAGAAACAGCTGCCCCATTGCCAGCTCCTAGCTCTGCTCCCCATCCCACCCCTCCTTGTGCTACTTTGTGTGTCTGTGCACCCTCACTAGCAGCCAGGCAAAGAAACCAGGGCTAATAGTTGACGGGGCATGAGAAAAAGGACAAGGCTGTTCCTGCTCTGTAGGGACAAAGTGGGGCTGGCTCAATGCCTGCTTGCAAAGCGAATGTAGAAACCATGCCCCAGGCCTGCCTGAAGGACATCTGCAGCAGAGCCACATGCCCCTGTCACACCTCCCAGGGCAGCCACCAGCCCCCATGGGCACTCCGATAATTAGATAGCTTCCTTTCCAATGAACACTACTTGTGCCTGTTTTGCCTCACCATTAATATGCCTCTTTAAGCATTTTTAATGACAAAAATTAATGAGGAGTGTCAGGAAAACGTTTTGTTAGCTAGCACAGGGGAAAATATCCATCTGTTTAATCTTCAGTATGGCACTGACCACTCTATCACCTACAACTGATGTACTAGCTAACTGCCCAGACATGCTGGCCAAGCAGTGCTTCATGATTTCTTTAAAAATTCACCTAAAAAGAGGCAAAGAGTGGAGGGGAAAAAGCCAGAAGCTGATATACTGAAGTCATCACTGCCTGCCATGTTTGGGGATTTCATGGAAGGTATTTTTGGAGGCAAACTAATCAGGGACCAGGAGCTCAGTGGTGCTTTGTCTCTCTTAATTCCATGTTAGAGGAATGGCATTGAAAGGGTTGATATGGAATAATGCCAGTCCCCCACTGCTTACCTGTCTCAGATGTCTTACACTGCAAATACACCAGCTGTACTTTCACCATGTTTTCTTAGCACTCCCATTGCTTCTGTCAGCAGTCAGGTGATGTGGCATCCTACAGCCACAGTACAACAGCATTTCTCCAAAATATCTCTCTCAACACCAACTGCTGTTGTTGTTATTATCATCTGCAGGCTAATTTTGCACCTCTGACAAGACCAGAGCTATTTCCCATGATGGCTCCAACCCACGTTATGTGCTCTAGCACCATCACCTGCTTGTGCTCCAGGGAACTGGATCATCAGGGAAAGTTTTACAGCTTATACTTCTTCAATAATTTCTTGGTACCTGTAGTGACTTTTCATCTACTGCCATCTCATCTGTACAGCACGGAGCCCTAAAGGAACTTCTGGCAGTAGGAGGTGGGGGAAGGGTGAGCAGCTGCAGACCTCTGCTGGTAGCAGAAACTGAACTCCACGGCCATTTCTGTTCACAGCCTGTGATGTGAAAAACCTTGGTGCAAACAAAAACATGGCAGAGGAATGCTGTGTTCACAGAAAAACACATTTTTCTCAGCTTGTGTGAAGGCGCCATGGCCTGGAAGATGAAATGCTACTGCTGAGTGAAGACTGCCTGCTTGAGCCACAGTCTAACCAAGCACTCTGCTTGGATTTGGATTTTCTTCGAACCACAACCCTGCATGAATTTGAAATTATCCAGAGAGAGGAAAGGCATAAATGAGGTGTTCGTGGTGAGACAGACTCCACTTAAATAGAACCAAAGAGAGAAGGAGTTTTCTGCAGGGCTGGTGAAGAGAAGCCTCATAGGGCAAGGATGGGGAGGCTGCGGTGACCCAGGACGCAGGCTGGGGAGGATGCTCAGAGAGGCAGGAGGGACATCTGCAAACAGCCAGTGCTTGGAGATGGGGAGATGAGCCATGGCCCTGAGCTAGGGCAGATATGGCTGTTACACCTCCCAGGCCATGGTCAGGCCTGCGGGAGGGTGTCCTTGGTACTGCCCCGTGGGGCAGGTCAGTGTCAACCCCCAGACCTGCAGGCAGGAGTTCTGCCAGCAGAACAAACATAAACCTTCTCTAACTAAGAGCACAGAAATCGTAGTCTCTGCTGGAAATTACTTTCTGCAGTCCTGGGGCCTCTCTCAAAAGCCAAGTCAGCATTTTATCCCCGTCTGGGTACCAGAACTACAGTTCAAATTGCACTGTCACTTGTTGAAGGTGTCTAGCAGAACTCCTTGCTATTGGGGAATTAATTCTGTTGCAGTGGAATTGTTTGTCAAGTCTGGGACAATTTCATGAAGGTTTTGCTTCAGAGATAAAGCTGGAGGAGATAGCTAACCTACACTATCAAAAGACTAGGCTCCCCTGAAGGAAGCCTTGGGGAGCGACCTTGAATCCACTTTCTGTAATGTTTTTCTTTGCAGCGTATATGTCAGTATTTTTAAAAGATCGTGTCAAAATGAAATGCTTTTATCTATCAGAAATTAGCATTTTCTAGCATATTACTTCACAGGAATATCTATATTTCAGAGGCAGAGGAGTGAATCCTGACTTATTAAATTTCTACATTAAAAAATATAATAGATGCTTCATTTTCCACATGTCCCAGAGCTATTATCTGTGTGAGCCAAAATTCTATTTTCTCATACTTTTTACTAGGGCAAGCATGTAATTCTCCACAGGAATATACTTAGTGGAAGCAGTAATTCAGGAGTGCAACAGTCTTCCTAGGGAAGGTGTCTGAATCTCCTCAAATGTTTGACCTCCCTGTAGCCTGCAAAAACGCTAATGACTCTAATGCCTCTCACACTCTGTGCCTAATGACAGCCGCTTCTGTTGCCAATTAGATGAGATTAGGGGAGAGCTGTCTTGTGCATACTGTACATGACAGCCTATTCCTAGAGCCATATATTGCCTCTAAATTGGCTAATGCTGAATTCAGGATGGAAATGGAAAGCTATTTGTGGGAGGCTTGTCCTGAGTCCCCAGCGGGGTGTGAGAATTTGTACTTAGTGCTGATGGTATGGTTATGCTGCATTGCTGATGGATGTAAAAGAGAGCTGCCAAATAGAGAATCCAGAACCATTTCCTAAATAGCAGCGATAAAAATTACTGTTAGAGCCTAAATCTGCACTGTTTTCCTATTTTCTAGGCAACTTCAAGCTGCCTAGGGAAGGAAGGACATTATTCGCCCTCAGAGTATCATTATGCGAGTTTTTGTACACTAAGCTTTTTCATACCCACCTCACAAGAAGGAAGACCGAAAGGGAAAACCCGGCAGGAGAGTGAGAAAGAAGAAAGTGGAGAAAGAAGAAAAACAGTGGAGCATGCTCCCCAGGAGTGGATAATGCGAGAGCGCTGCCACGTCAGACTGCATCGGCTCGCTGCGTGCTCAGGGGTGTCCTGTGAGCCCATGGAAAAACCTGTACTAGAGTAATCAAACCCAATTCTCACGCATTCCATTCCCTTTCTGGAGTCTAGGTGGGTACTGGTTTTAAAACACAGATTTTGGAATAATCTATCATCTTCTGGTTTGCCTTATCTATCTTAAACATGACAGTAAGTTCTTGTCAGTCAGAAATTTCTATTGAGAATTTGTGCTGCACAAAAAATAACTCTTTTTTAGAAGCAGAATTTTCTTTAAAAGCATTTTTTCCCTGCTGTCTGACCAAAAGTTTCAAGCCAAAATATTTCAAACCCTTGGAATATGAGTTACAAAATGGTGGATTTCATTTAAAATGTTGTTGATATTTATGTTGTTCAGCTTTTCTTTTTTTTCTTAATGTGTATTTTTTCCTTGATGTGTATTTTTTTCTTCAGTATTTCTTTCTTCTCAAATTCTTCAAAACACTGGAAAATATACAAGAAAAAAATCTACAATATATCTACTCTTTTTCAAAACTGATGAAGTTGCATGTTAGCAGTTTCAGTTTCAATTATTTTCTTTCCTAAACCAGTTTTTTCTAATTTTACATAGTCCTAAAAAGTCATATGATTCAAAATTAGAAACTAAAAAGTGAAATAAAAGCATTCACATTGTCAATGTTGTTTGCTTTCAGTGATCTAAATTAAAAACAGCAAAAAAAAATTCTTTGGGAGAAATAGAAGGTGTACAAACATTAAAAACTATTAAACATTCTGCTATTAATCACCTGAAGGAGAAGCAATTTTGTATTGGGGATTTTTATGTGAAATAGTTTTGCTGTTTGTGTAACTGCTTTAATCCACACATAAGATTTTGCAGTAAAAAACAAAACAAAACAAAACAAAAAAGGTACATTCAAAACTACTCTGATTTTTTCCAGCATGAGTGGAAATTGTCCTTCCTGGGGCCTATAGCAGATACACTTTTTTAATTGTACAAACAGAAAACACATCTACCCTCCACACACACTCACTTCTTTCATAGGAGAATATTTTTAAAAGAGGAGTGTACATAATAATTTTAGGAGTGTATAAGAATTAAATCTCCTTCAGTTTTATTTTCACATATGTTGAGTGGCAAAGTCACATCACAGACAGTTTATATTAAAAAAAAAAAAAGCATATATATCTGCTAGCACACTCTCATTTGTATTTTTTTATTTACACACTCTCTAACAGAGTTTTGTGCTTGGCAATCCAATCTAGTTTTAATTTGCACCCTCCAGAAACTATATTTGTCTACAGTCTGACCCCCTTGTTGGTCACAAGGAAGAATTTGTTTTCAGCCAATTTTTAGATCCCCTCTGCCCTCCTGTCGCAATTCAATTATATCCTATCAGGAGGTTCTAACTGATACTCCCCACACAGGACTCCTCTACTGGGGGAAATCTTGGGCTCTATATTCCTTCTTCTTTATCTTCAGCTCGATAAATATTTAAAATTATTTCTAAGAAAGGCTGCAAGATATATTTGTCTCCTTTACCTTCTTAATTCTGGTTTATCCTATCATGTTAAGATGAAGAACATGTTGATTACAATCTCAAGATTATAGGGAGTGGGATACAATAAATAAACCAAAGGATATTAATCCCTTCATCCTTACTTCTTTTGACATTTTTACTAAATTTCATCCTGCTTATCACCCTGCAACATGAAGCCATTATTGAGAATTTCTTATCTTTTCCTCATACTGTTTTCCTTGTATCCACACTCAACTCTTTGCCTACTTCCTGTTTTTTCTCTTTCCAGCTATTAGGCTGAAAGTGTTGTACAGGACCTTCACAAAGAGACAGCTTATGCCATCTATAGCTGGGAGTCTCTAGACACTTCCTTGTTAAGTTTTATTGGTGTGTTGGTTTAGAGAAATAACTTTAGTGGATATTCCCAGCTGTGTGGACTGGAAATTCATATCATAACCACAGCTACAATCTCCATCTTAATAATTAATTAAGCAATCTGCTTCTATTTTATCCTCAAAGCTCCCAGGACTATTTTTTAAAGCGCAATGTTCAGGTTTGTTTCCTGTGTTATACTGAACCAGAAACAAACATGACCTGCCATCATAATATCTCTTGTTTATCTCCCGTGTCATGATTTATGGAGAATTGGGAAATGAAGGTTGAAGAAATCAATATTTCTTTTGGAGTACTCCTTTGCCGCCCCACCCCACAGCTGTGAGATCCTGGGGAAAGTCACACAGCAGATCAGATGCTGGTTCATCTGCAGCCAGTAACAGAATATTTTGGGCAAGCGTATATCCCACCAGGTCAGCTGCTAATATTTCGCTCTTGCTTTTCAGCGAGCAGGCAGGCATGAGATACTCTGACTAAGACCCAACTTGCACATTCCCACTAAAGCTTAATTTGGCCACATTGCAACATCTGTGCTGTGCTGAGACCAGTATCTCTCTGTGCTACCAGGGTCAAACTCATCTATCATCACAGGCAGCAGTTTGGAAGATGGCAACTGCTGCTGCCTCTGTTCCAAACACACTGACAAAAAGAAAAGAAAAAAAGGACTAATTCATGTTTTAAAAGGTGTTCAGTAGATGAGGCTACCCTTCGAGGCAGAATCAGGCTAAGTTTCTCCCCATATATTTCTCCCACACAAGTGGTGCATGCCCTTGAAATGTAATAAAGAGAGCAAATGACACTCCATAATTTTCGTCCCAAGCACTGACTGAAAGGTGACATTACACAATAAGAGTAAATCTCCTGCTCTGCTTATACCAGCCAAGAAGCCAGAGAGATTTCTGCCATAACTCCCAAACCAAAATAGCAATTGGTGAAATACAACCTGCATGCTGTTGTTAAAAACAAGTGTGAGTATTGTAGTTAATGCTTGGCAGCAAGCCGGGGAGCCAAAGTTCACCAGAGGGGCCCTGCTGGGGATTCCTGGAGGCACTGCATAAATCTCTGCTCCACTCCCTGTCACTGACATGCTGTGTATGGGAGCACCCTGAAAAATATGCCCCAGGCTCCGGGCAGCAAACACCAAGCACACGTCACAGCCCAGAATAAATAGCATGGATGCACATGTCCCCTGTGTGCATGCATGCACAGAGGGGCAAGGGGCAGCTCTTCATGTGATGCAACACATAATCAGTCCTTCCTTTGATGCAATAGATAATCCTGATCAGATAATTGTTATCCAGTTATTAAGACTCATTTGGCTCTTACTGGGGTTTTATAGCTGATAATCATGACCTGATCCTTTCAGTCCTCATTGGCTCAGCAACCACCACGAATCTTCCCCCAATAATTTCTGATAACAATTTCAACATCTCAGAGTCACATCTTCTAGGGAATCATTCAGTCTTATTTTAAAGGTTCAGAGGCATGTCGAATTTACCTTCTCTATCCAAAAGCTAAATACATCCACTTAAAAAAAAAGCTTATTGAAAAGCTGTACCTTATATTATATCTGAATGGTTTGGCAGTCAAATCTTGTTATACTTTTGTCTGCTGGACCGAAGAGCCCTGTAATATCAGGTATCTCCTCTTCACATAAGTAATTATAGAACATGATTGAATTGTTTCTTAAGCTCTTTTACAAGTGAAACAAACAGGTCCCGTCTAATCTCTCATAGTAAGCATGTTTTCCAGGCCACAAGCCATCCTGGCAGGAATCAAGAGGCAGCTGAAGCCAGAGAACCTACACCCGTCCTCATCTCCTTAGGATCTGATCCCTAAAATGTTAACATGAATATTTACAAACTAGAAAGTGCTTAGGTGTGTAACTAGACACATTCTACTTTCATGCCTTTTATTCAGTTCACAGAAAGCTTTCACTGTGTTAACCACAAGCACTCCCACTACATATAGAATATTCATACACTTATTCAAATAGACAGATTACCTGTAAATGCAACACTAAGCAAAATTCAGAATGTTTATCCAATAGAAAATTCTGACATCTCACCTTCTTATTTCATCTGAGCTTAAAACCTGAAACATTAACATTTGTCAGAGAGAAAATGACACTTACACAAAATGACAGAATGTGTTTTCATATCCTTCAGTGCAGGCATTTCAGAGCACCGCTTCCCAAATGAAAGCACTTCCATGTGGATCAATGCTGTTGTGATTCTACATTCCCTCACCATGGTAAATTGCCTTGCAGGGACTGTAGGTTGGTATCCTAATGAACATGCTCAGTGCTCTTTGAAGCCCTGCTCCCTCTCCTCAGCTGGCTCATGCCTTCAGGGCCAGGAAGGAACAGGGCAGCAAGAAACCTGTAGGGCACCGTGTGAAATGGGGACTTTCTGAGACCTTCGCTCTGGGAAAAGGTTATCAGGCTAAGTTATAACACTCGCATTCGGCCTCATGCTGTATCAAGCTCCTTTGAAATATTTTAGGTAAGCAGTGCATAGCAGAATTGTCTGATCCAAGGCTGAAGGATGTGTGAAGCATTTCGTACTTACAGTGCGCTCTGCAGAAACTCCTGCTGGCTGCCTTTCACACAGATATGTATGAACGCAGACATTGCAGAAGTGCCTACGTGCATTTTGTGCGTAGAAACAGAACTGCCACGTAAACTCCAACATAAATGCAAATGACCAGCAAGCACACATCCTGAACACACACAGTCAGCATAGCCAAAAATCAGATGGCCAGCCCAAATACATGCTTAAAATGCCCCCACCATGAGAGGAGATCAGACTTAGGAGCAGATGACTTCCTTGCTTTGAGAGGTTTTCTCTACTTACTATGAAGTCCTTAAATGTCTGATTTAGACTAGAAGCCAAACTTTAATATGCCTAAAATTGCACATTACACACACCAACATGAGGCAAAAACACATAAACATTTAGCTGACCTATGGATGCATGCAAGCACAAAGCATGAGTATATGGTATTGTTATTACAAGCACCTCCCCAGGTTATTTACTCTGCAAACAGAAACAGAAATCCATTTACCAGCTCCCAAAATTTAATGCAGGTCCTGCTTATCTTCTTCATGCCTCTTCTTAAACTGATCACTGCAGAATCAGAAATCTACTTTTACAATGAAAATGTTGCTTTTCTGTCATCAAAGCTGTAAAGATCAGATTGAAAACATGAATCCGACAGGCTACGATAATAAAGGGGAAAGTGGTCAAAAGAAACCAAAATCTATCCATTTCTCAAAACTTTTCAGTTACTTACTCAGTCTTGTTCTGTTATTTTTAACACTGTTGGCAGCACTGTAACAAGCCCATGAACATTAAAAGCACATTCACAAGGAAAACCTAAAAACATAAATACAAGTAGATGTTACCGGCATGGACTCAACATATGTGTGCATATCTTACCACCCCTGTGCAAACGTAGATGTACAAACTCTACGGATGAGGGCACATTCTGCAAAAGTATGTATGTGTAACACCTGCAAATACTCAACAGGCATCCTGCACAATAGTCACACCACCACAACTATGCACACACAAACCCTGCAAGCCCGCACGCCTGCAATTTTGGAAGCACAAAACAGTCTGACTTTCTGAGTAGAAGCAATGAAAATATTTTCGTTTGTAATTGATACTTTGAAAGTAAATGAAAAATTTTGTTTGGGTTCAAATTAAAATGTCAGTTTTTGGCTAGAAAAATAAATGAAACGCTTTTACGTCAAAATAACTATTTAAGATGACAGATATGCTTCAGTTTCAATTTAAATTGTTGTTCTGTTTTGAAAAAAAAATATTTAACGCAGAATGAAAACAAAAATGAGCATTGTGTTTTAACGGGCCAACCCAAGACAAAAATACAGTTTGGAGAAAACGAAAACCGACTGGAGAAATTGCAATGAAAATCTTTTCATTCAAGTTTTCTCTTGGGAACATTTATTTTTTAGACAGTGGTGACACACACATACAACTCAGTTCTTATGCTACATACACGTGTGATCCACAGGAAAGTTTCATAAGGACACGCTCTGAGCCCTTTACACACACAGAGGCACTCATGGGCACTTTGCATTTGTGCTTTTGACATGTGCTTGAGCATCAAACACACCTTAGCCCACACTGGACACACACATGTGGTCTCTGTTAAGAAACCCAAGAAATAAAGCCAATTTTAGATCAAGTGAGCTGTGGTCCCCTGGCTCAGGTTCTACTGCAGGTGATTCTATAAACAAAGTTTAGTGCCAATGTGAAAGAACAAATATGCTATAAATAGTTCATGACTTCCAAAAGCCCTTGTCTCATTCCAGTCCTTGTTCTAAACCAAACCAGCAGATGGGCTGAGAGCACTTCAAACCCACTTCTTGAAATAAAATGCTGGAAATAAAGAAGAACAGCATGAAGGCAATAAAACAAAATAGGAAAAACGAGGGAGGGGGCAGCAGGAGCAGGGGGAGAAAGGCTTTAATTTACTGGGGAGAGCCCTGAGAATGTAAAAAGAGCAAGAGTGGAAGGAAGAAAGGGGACATCACCCTGCCTGATTGCAATTGTCATTAAGTTGCAGCAGCGGTATTAAGTTGCAGTGTGGGTGCAAGTGCACGTGGCCCACCTCCAACCCAAACCTCCTCAGCATCTGATTCTTCCCCGCCCTGAGTGATTTAATGCCCTGGCCCATGTGGTTTATTTACTGCCTTTTGCTCCATTTAATTGAACCCAGGGGCCTTCACACCAGTATGGGTCAGTGACGAAGCATTTGTTACCTGTGCCAGGCAGCACACCAGAGGCAGGGGAGAGGGAGGGAATCAGCCACTCAAGCACAAAAAGCAACAGTGGGAGCCTGTGCAGGGGGAACGTGCTTCACTGCGGATTCTGATTAGTTTTATGAAGCAGGAGGTTCCTCTAACATCTGGAGGGAGTTTGCAAAGGACTGAGACAACACGGGCCTGATGCAGCAGACTTTGCATATAATGTGTTTTTACACCCAGCCAGAGGTGTTAGGAGAACTTGAGAAAATCCCCAAATTCTCTAGAGCAGATTAAGTGCCCTATACACGGTTAAGGAGGCAACTGGTTTAACTATAACCTTTACAGTTGCCAAAAGTCAAGTAACAACAATTACCATACATTTAAGAGAAAGGACTCGAGAATATTGAGGTATTTACCTACACAACAAACTGGGGATTGCAGCAACTAAATAAGGTGAAACAAATTACTAATAGGTTATTAAAATTAAGATCTGATAAGATTAAAACCAGAATTACATGTATTGCAGAATTTCCATGTGCTGGCTGAAAAATCAGTCTTCAGTGACAGTGTAAAAGTCTCCACAGAAATGAAGCAGCGATGATAGAGTGGTTGTGGATCTCCAGAAGAGGTCACTGTGCTATGACAACATCTAAAAATTTAAGGTACTCACACAGCAGACAGTGCTTGAAAGAAAAAGAGCGGTTGGGATGTGAGCACATAACTCAGGAACACAAACAAGTTGGTCACGTATGCCATGCAGTGAGCAAATAAAAATACAAGTACCAGAGACATGTTGAAGAGCTGTGGTCAGTGTACAGACATGGAGTTCATGCAGAAGGAAAAAAAAAAAGAAACACACAGTATCATTCTGAGCACTAGAGTAAAGAGGAAATGTGCTATGTGCTGCTGTTTTTATTTTTTCACCCCACAGGAATCCATGCAAACTACTTTGCTACTGTTAATGGCTATATAGGCTTCTGGCAGCTAAATGGACTGCCAGACATTACAACAGTAGCAATCAGAGACTGAGCAAAGAGGTATTTCAGCAGGCATGGCATACCCAAAAAGTCAAACAGTAAGGTTTTCTTTCAGAAATTATCCGTGAAAATGATTATCTCCATCAAATCAAATGGGGACACTGTTGAAATTGCTAAAATTCTTTCAAAGTTGCAGAAATTGCTCACTAAGCTACTCCAGAGAAAATAAATGTCCCAGAGGTGTGATATCTGAACAAAAAGTGGCCCAGATCAAGCTGTTCTCTTGGGAGAAATTTCAACCAGGGAAAAAAAAAAGTCCCTGGTGTCAGATAAAATTTTGTTCAGAAACATAAGAGTGGATGGTCTTTTTCCCTGGAAGCACAGATACAAACACATAAGCAAAACAAAGCAGAAGAAAAGAAACCTATTGCATTTGTCAGTACAACATGAGAGAAATTTTGCCATGTTTTTTCTGTATGTCAGCCAAAATGGGTTTTATGGGACTATTACCCAATGTTGTACATGTGAACAGCTCATCCTCTTTGTGTTTTATTTTATTCCAAATAATTGTGCCACAAAAA
>WBMY01009482.1:351256-369051 GCA_013397315.1 Donacobius atricapilla
CCCCAAAAAAAAAAAACCCACCAATATGGTCTGTAGCAGGACTATTTATATTAAAAAATATGCACTCTAATTCTAGGTGACAATACTGAGTGTTTGAGTGTTATGTGGGCATGATTGAATAAAATCTAAATACTGCAGTATCTTGGCAGGATATCATGCTGAATCAAAACACATACCAGAAGTGTAGATAATGCCAGTCAAATACTTTGAGAGGACAAAGAATGACATTGGAGTTGCTGGATAAAGGCAGACACTGGAGGTTTAAGAAAGCCTAAGATATACATGGCTTCTGCAAGAATAAACATCTCAGAATGGGATTCTAAACCAGCATTTCATGTCCAGCAGAGAAAACATAAAATTCTATTTGGTAATTGGACAAACACTTATTCCCCAATATCATTCAGTGGTAAAAACTGAGGGGTTTAAATTATAAAAATCAAGTGTGTCTGTGAGACTCCAAAGCCTCATGTCAGTGGATGAGACTTTGAAGAGGAATGGTCTTTGGGGGGCTGGACTAGATGATCTTTAAGGTTCCTTTCAACTAAAACCACTCTGTGATTCTAGAGTGCTAAAAGTATCACTTTTACTCATCTCAGACTTGCCTGGGATTGTAAGGACACACAATGATTCTCGGGCATGTGTCAAGCATAAAATCAGTTTATACTTTGCTGTCAGGCTGAAAGCAAGATGAGGAAAAAAACAGCAAAACTCTGAGCCATGTCCCATAAACTGGAAAGCTCTAAACCATAGCATGTGTATGGTTCTGTCACCAAACATTTGGAGAGTTTCAAAAGGAACAAAATCTGCAAAATCAGGTCAGTAGCTAGGCAAAGTTGACAGCTTACTAGCACAAACTTAGCCAGTTCATTAAGGTCTCAGCTTTAGACTGCAATAGTACAAAGCTGCTATGGCTGAAGAAAGTTAACAACAGGGAATAAAGATAGCTAATAGGTGATCTGGCCCTGTAGTCATCTGAAAAATAAAAGAATGTGGTTATAGTGTCTTTCCTGTAAGACATTTTCATAAAGAAAAAAATACACACTGAGAAATGCCACCAGAAAAAAAAAGTGAAATTGGATGAGGACAAGACGTTTAATAGTGAATGAAGTAGGAAGTTCATTTATATCACATGCTTGATTGTAGGGTTAGATGTTTTTTGCAGGGTGCCACACCAGAGCTGATTTTACCAATTGAAATATTTCCACTAAAGGCCATTTTGGACTTTATCAAATGGAAGGGGAGCTGATTGTAAAACAGAAGGCTTCAATTGCTTCAGAGAGAAAATCTGAAAGAGGGATCAAGGATTACAGAGCGTTGCCAGGAAATATTTGATAAGCAGCAGACCTAAGGAACTGTTACATGTCCATTTTCAAAATCCCTCTCTTTCCTGCTGTGCAAAAACAAGAGCATTACTTGGCTATGTGTGAACCACAGAATCTGAAACATCTGGAGGGTAGTTAGACAAAAGGAAAGACAAAGAAGGAAGCACTTATATATTCTTGTTCCCTCAAAACAATGGATGTTTTTCTGCAATCTGTGCTCCATAAGCACTGGGTATGCTGCAGTATGGGGAAAGGAGCTGAGTCTGTCTAGATGTCTCTGCTGAGGACAGACACAGCTTCAGCAGAGTAAGGGGCCTTGCACATCTCTGGCAACAGAATGAATTAATTAAAGGTGTCATAGAGAAATATGATTGACTTGGATTCACAGGTTTGCAGCAAAGACGAGAGAGACGAAAAACTGGGAGAGAGCAGGTACCAGGAAATGCCCATTTAAAGCTTTTTTCAATTTGCTTGAAATGGGAAATATCTGTGCAATGAAAGTCCACACCAGTCAGAGCTCCTTAGATCATGGGTCTCCATTGGCATTCAGCCTGCCCTGGAGCTGGGCATCCCAGAGGGACACTCGGGCTTTTATGGGATGCATCAGGGTTTTGAACATGTTCCCATGGTAAAACAGAACAGTTAAGGCTGCCATGAGAGTATGAGGGAGCACCAGGTAAATGATTTTTAATTGCTTACCTGGGTTTCCTTTCCCTATACCCCATCAGACAGTTTCCTGTTGTTGTGTTCCCTCCTCCTTCACCACAGAGAGCATCCTCCTGTAAGAAATTATGAGACCTGCCACCCCATTTTTGACCTTTTTGCATCCATTCATTTCTCCTTCTAATCAAGGGGGTGGCAGCTCTTAGCAGGTAGTAGTGAGGCGCAAAGGGAATGGGCTTTAAGTGGTGAGGTTTGACCCTTGAGGACTCCTGCAGAGAAAAAATTCACAGGAGAGAACCTCCTCTGTTAGTTTCTCCTGCACCACCTTTGCTGTGGCTCTGTTGCATCAGAACTCTGCTTGTCACTCATTCACCTCTGAGAAAAATCCTGAAGCACAGCAGGAGTGATTTGGAGGTGGCCACCAGCACAGCAGGAGCAGCTGACAGATCAGTCAGCACAGAGCAGCAGGAAGGATTAACACTTTGTGAGAGCAATAGGGGAGGATGTTCACCTTGTGCTAAGTTGAGAAAGGCATACAAGCTTCTTCAACAGAACCGTTCCTGCCAAGGCAGGAACAAAGATTCAAATGAAAACAAATCATATCCTGCAAACTGTGATTACAAGCTATGAACAAGGCACAAAAAGAGAGAGGGACAACAACTTTTGTCTGGACAGAAATCTTTAGCTTCCATGTTTCTGGGTGTAGGCTCAAAGTGGGGTTTCCTCACACCCCGTAAAAACTGGACCAGTACCTCATTTTTAGCACTATGTATATCTGCCTTGAGTCTTTTTCTGATGATAGAGAGACAGTAGGAGAACCAGGGAGAGAAATGGTGCCCTGAACACTAGGCTGGACTATTGCTTGCAAACATCTGTCCTGCTCCACTGCTGAGGTGGAGACCTGGGATAGCTATGTCACCAGCTGCTACTGCCAATTCACGCACCATGTCATTGAACCCCGCTTGGAACAAGTCTAATTGACATGCTGCTTAAAACCAGTGGTAGCAGCAGATCTGCCCCCATTTGCACAGGGCTTTAGGGACAGCAGGAGTGCTCGTCCAACACAGGTGTCTTGTAACTCTCCCAGTGTCACAGCTTGGTGCTAGAATGAGGAGCTGTAAGCCCATTGTTCAGAGGCCTTTCCAGCTAGGGGTAACTGCTCAATTATTTGTCCTACAGCCAGCGGGGCACAGCGGAAGAGATGACAGTAGACCCTCATGTCCCATGAAGTGACTGTTGGGCTTGACTTAAGACAGCTGCCAAACAAAGGCAGCACCTAAAATATCTGAGCACAAAGGGTGAAAGGACAAGTAGTTTCTACTCAGGCTATGGAACACTATTTTTTATTTGATTTTGGCCGCAGCTGCCTTGTTGAAGTGGTCTTTTTGTCAGCTTGAAGAAAAAAAATTCAACATATCTTCATATTGAATCAGCGACTCTGGGTATTTCCAGCAAGGAATTTTAGACAGCATGAAAAACAAGAACTTGTTTGCATGATATTCACAAGGTTTAAAATAAAGCAATAAAGCCCCCAAACCTCTCTGACAAGACATTTTCAGTTGAACACACTACTACCTTATAAACATCCTAGACTGAACTATACATAAACTATAAATTGGGGGCACATAAGATTTTCCCTTTTTTTTTTTAAATACTTCATTTAAGCTGCGTTACAATGATGTTTTTTTGTATTTTAAGAAGCCCCTAAACAGACTCAGATGCTGTCTACACAATAGTATATGTCCATGAGAGCAGGACAAGGAAATAGAGAATACGTTCTCCGCTTTTGTGAATCAGAAGCATCTTGAACAAGTGGCATGGCCACTGAAGGAACCAAAACCATATAGAGGACCTCTCTCGTAGTTGCTTATGCAATAAACAAATGGAAGAACCAGCCTTTGAGTCCAACATTTTTGCTTCCTCATGCCTTTCCCTATGTCATCAGCCAAGGCAACTCAGCAGGAAGGAAGCCTATAGGATTAAGTGCTCATCGATAAATACAGGAATCAGTTTGCACTGGCTTTGGTGGCGGCTTGGAGATTAAACATTGATAGACCAGACCTACACATAGCACATGGCATCTGGATGTGATGCAATGCCATGATGACAAACTTCTATTGAAGCTGGTTCAGTGGATCAGCCTAAACATAATTTCACTGTAGCATTGAAAACCACATTGGTTATTTTCCTCACATCATATCTCAGAATCAGGTGAGTATTTAGATATGATGAAAATATGCAAGAATAATTCAAAAGTGGGAACATTCTTTATTCCCTGTTCCACAAAATGGTTGGCTCTTTCTTCCAAAATACGGCCTATGCAAAGGGTCACATCTGAACAGTTACGTAAATGGAACCAGAAAAACTTAAACTTGGGCAAAATTAAATATGTATCTGTCAATTTGTTTATTGTGATACTTCATAGATGTTAACACCAGATGACTATTACCACTGAATCTGATGTAATGCAAATCACATCCTCACTCAAAGATTTGTTTCCTTACTTATGTAATATCCTCTAATGAAATGGGTGAAAAAAATCTCATTTCCGTGACCTAGAGAAGGTTTTCATGAAGGATTTGCCCAGCAGCCTGGAACTGGTCTGGAAAGCAACTTTAAAATAGACACTCATTCTTAATTTGAAGTCTCCAATCCGTTACAAATTTAGCTTTTTGAAAGCTTGATTGATAAGCTGATTAATTACACTAAAGGTTGAGAAGCCTTATGTTTTATTCAAATTTGCATTTTTCTAACGTCAGTTTCCAGATGCCACATTTTACTATACCACCATCAGCTAGATCAACGGGTCTCAAAATGAAATACATCTCTGCCTTTTGTAGACTTCTACTGATGATGACTTATTTACCCATTAATGTTTCCTTTTATGGGCTAAAAAAGGTAAGCTCTTCTAACCTCTCACTATAAGGCATGCTTTCCAGAATTCTTTCTTTCTGTTTTTTCTTCAATATTCTAACCTTATTTTGTGAACCAACACCAAAATCAAGCATAGCACCCAAGAAGTAACCTTTGGAGTAATCTACACAGAGGTTTCATCACCACCTCAGAACCAAAACATTTGAACTGCTTCTGGTTTTTTCTTGACTCCTTTTTTTTAGTCCCTTTGAATGAACAGAGTATCTGTACTAATTTTCAAATCACAAAGTTAGTCACTCAGAGGATTCAGTCTGTGATGTTTCTTAAAATGTTTACTAGAAGAAAACATCTTAATATAAACTTGATTTAACATTAAGTGTTGATCAGTGATCTTCCAAAAAAGAGAAAAAGGATGTTACAACTAATCCTAAAAGTGAATGGAGTTAACAATAACATGAAGATTACACAAACACGTATTGAACTTAGACATTCCTCCATTGCAAGTCATAGATTTTTAAAAATGATCGATTCTGCTTTAGAGATGCATGGATATACAACTTGGAAAAAATACAGGAGATTGTTTTGTCAAAAGTGTGAATAAGCCTTTTTTCAAATAAGAAACAAATATAGAAATGGTTGAATGAAGTCACGTGTGCAATATGAATTCAAGAAACAGGCAGACACAAATGCAAAGTTTTACGTGATTACACATTGCATAGTCTCTGCTACAGTCAAATGATATTTGCACGGACATAAAGAAACTCAAAAACATATAATACTGTGGAACAGTAAATTTTCCAGAATAAAGAGGAGAAAATAAAATAGTAACCCAGAAAAAACTTTTCATGTCAGAATGCCTCATCTCTTTTTGCTTAAGAATAAAAAAAATCCTTTTACAGACTCACAGCAGCTCTCTCCAGGCAGGCTACGGGGTGCTTATTTATAACACTCATGTTCATATAAGGCAGTCTGTCCAATCAAATTAAAAAAAAAAAAATGGCAGCATATATAAACCTTCTTTGCACTTATTAAAATCTGCAATCATTCCCTTAAGTGACATGTTTCTGTAATTAGGAAGTTTGAGAAAAACTTTTATAGGCAAATTTAACAGATTTTGGTTTTGTTAATTAGGCTAATTCAGGAAAATAATGTGGTTTAGGAACCATCCTGATTGTTAAAGAACAGTCATTTGGAAGAGGTATATATTGAGATACACACTCACTGTGTCTGACCTGCAGTCTCAGTTCAAAAAGCACCACTGAGATCAGCCAGGAAAGTACATGTGCACATACAGGCAAAGCAGAGTAATTCTGCTTAAAAGAATAAATTCTAGTAAACCTGGAGAGAAAACACAGATGTCATGTCAGTCTGCAAGCAAACTTCCAGTGAATCATTAGATGGTACTAATTTGTTGAAGTCAGGAGTCAATGAAGATGGTGAAGTCATGGGAGAATTGTGCTCCAATGGTTACATCATTGATTATTTCATTTTAATGTCCATGAACCAAAACTATCATGTTGTCCCAGCATTCATGCAGGACTCTATGGAGTAATCAATAGCCAGTGCCAAGGATGCCAGTGGCCTTGATATCTGTTCTTTGCTAACTTTTACCTGTCACTCATGGTTTCCTATGTATTTTTTCCAAACAGTGACAGGAACATAAGGATGAGAGGAATTTAAATCCCCTAAAAGTAGGCTGTTGAACAAGCCAGAAAAAAAGGGATTCAGCTTCTAATAGATAACAGTTCCTTAGATATGCTTCCATCTCAAAATACCATTTGTACAGAGAACAAACGTGCTGATGATGTGGTAAGCCATTTGGCCCAAAAGTGGAAATTACATTCAAGTCCAAAGTATTGAATCACTTGGATATGGTTTTCATATTGAAAAGAAAAAGGATTTATTTTTTTTTTTTTGCTGCAACTGGCACTAAAGAAAACAGTTTTAGAAAGGTCTGTTCTTGCCAGTTTTTGTAGACAGCTGTGCCAGGTCTCCCTCTGAGGGTGAGGGAGGGCACTTTGGGTAGGAAAGAGGAGAAGGCACACGCAAGTATGAAGTTACCAATTGCAAGGACGGCCTTCATCCAACTCCATTATGTGAGCCCAGGAGTCCTGATGTTAAGGATTAGGTCTGCTTTATATGATCTTCTGAGTTTCTAA
Source organism: Donacobius atricapilla (assembly GCA_013397315.1). Lineage (NCBI taxonomy): Eukaryota > Metazoa > Chordata > Aves > Passeriformes > Mimidae > Donacobius > Donacobius atricapilla. Next base: position 358,275 of record WBMY01009482.1, read on the forward strand.
TATCACATCTGACAAAAATCACAAGATGTTACTAGGTCTCTCAGCTCTAACTGGTATTGATCTACGTGAAGGTTTCTGGTACATGTCAGTTAAGACAAAGTCCCACACAGAAACCAGTTGTGAACATGAAATGTTCCTACCTACAACGAAATGTTAACATTTACAGTGAAACACCTACACTTTTCAGCAACTGCATGGGCCAGGATTTCGTACAGTTGAGGGAAGAACACTTACTGCAGTGTATCTCAAACTACAGCTCTTCTATGGGAATACTGTCCCTCTATGACCATACCCTATCCATTGCAACATCTCTAAAGTAAGGGAGAGTGAAGGGGGTTGTTTTACTTCTTTTCTGTGACCCACCCTATTGCCTGTCACAAGTTAATTTTCCTCTCTTGAAATAGCATTCACAAACTTTTTATGAAATAAGCTGTATGAAGTATGATCTTTCATTGTGGGGAAAAATTCTTCCAAGCTTGTCACATTGTCATATGATAGCACAGATGTCCTACAGCCATTATGTCATACAAATCATCAGAGCAATGTTGAGCTTCTTAGAAGCTTTTCTGTATGTGCATGCTACCTATATGTAAAAAAAAAAAAAAAAAACCCACACCACCCTAAGTCTAGGGTGGCTGATAAGTCATTTATTTGATTTATAGACTAAAAGACGAATGTCCACAACCGCACATTGGCCACTGTTATGTTATTAAATATTTTTTCTGGTCATTCTGAGCTAATCTGCTGACACGCTGCCAGGAAAACAACATGCTATGCTCCCAGATTGCTCGGGGTTAGGATAACTGATGACATCAGATGGATTTGTAGCAAACTTGATTTTGAAACTCTGTGATGCATGAGGGATTCTTAGAGGAATTATCAGGCCTCGTAGATCAATGCAAAAGACACAAACTAAACAAACCCTTAGGTCATGGGGGTGACAAGAAGGTAGCCTAAAAATGGCAGGGAGATTTGACACAGTAGCAGGAGGATGTGCTGTTGGCAGCCAGTACTGCCTCTCACATATTTGACTGCATGGTGCTTCCTGTGTGGTGGATTCCAGTGGATGTGATTATCTTCACCACCACAGGAGAATGGCATTGTTAACTGGCTGTTACCAAAGACAGTGTGTGTCCATGAACTCTTACCTTCCCAGGAATCCTGCTTTTCCACAATGTGCTCAGAGAACTACCAGCAGTCAGTCTTCCATTCTGTCATGTGGAAAGTGTTGGAAGAGAGTGCCCTCATGAATTACAAACTCTAAATTGCTCATGGTTTGAAACAGCTCATGATTTAAAATTGTAAGGGGTTGCTCTGATTTAGGGACAATATTGGCTGTTGATTGAAAAAATAATTTTTTGTGCCGGTTGTGATGCACAGAATAAGTAAGAGAGAAACTTCTATAAGCACAATGGAGGAAGCACAAACCACTTATCAGAAACTCAGATAAAAATAAAGTTGTCAATACTTGCAAAAACCTTGAGGCAAACTCCTGGTTTTACTAGTGCAGTGCTTTCTTGCCTACCCACACCTGTCTTCCCCTTTTTAACAGCATTCTACTGCCTGACCTGGAAGACTATGAAAACTTTAGTCCACTTTCCACCATCTATAAGAAGGGAGGCCCAAGCATCTGTACCTCCTTAACAACTTCAACCTGATCCAGTCCCTGAGCACCCTTTTTTTTTTTGTGCACTGAATGAAGCAAAAAAAAAAGCAAATTCACAGTCAAGTTAACAAAGTTAACACGGCAACACACTTGCAAAAAAGTTTGAGCTAATCTTGGGCAGGCAACTTCAATCCCATGATTTCTTCACTTCTGTACACATAACTCCTTGGAATTGTTCTATTCTTTAAATATTTTTAAGCAACTGGGTATACAGAGGCATATCATGTACAAACTTCTGCAAAAAGAGGTAGCCATGTGGCCCCTTCTCCTGCCAGCATTAGCCAGTAGCAGAAGGGGATAGAAGTGCTCTCTGCCTGCAGCTCCAACTATGGTCAGTACACTCAGTGAATAACCCACTCAAATGACACAGCTCCTGAAACGCTGCCCCTCTCAGCCAGCCTGAACCAAGCTTGCATGTGGCTACATGCTTGAAAACCCGCTCAGTAATAAAATTGTGTCTATTGTGTCTCCTGCACACATTTGCAGGATTACTTTTCATATTGTCCCATTCAAGTCTCAGTGCTTCTCTGTACTTTGTAAGAAAGGCAAGCATAGCCTCGGCCTGCCTATCATACATGTGTAGACACTGTCTAGTGCTTGCACTCAGAGCACATGGGTGCAGCCTATGTGCATCCATCACATCCTGACTCACACCTAGGGCTGTAAAATGCTACTTGAAAAAAATTCCCTGCTTTTTGAAGGATGGGCTTTAGTTTAGAGAGACAGACAGGGCCCTAGGGGTGTGTTCTGGGCATTTCCTGCTGGACTATGCAGCTGTAAAAATCAGTCACATTATAAGCCTAACCAACTTGACAGAACCCCTTTAACTAAATCTGCAAATGAGGGAAGCCCCTGGTGGGAAGGAAGGGCCACTGTGGCTTAATTAAGTCTTAATGAAAAGTTTGGGCCTTTCCAATACTAGCAGAGAACAACTTTAAGTAACACAACCAGCTGAGGATCAGTCTTGGAAAAAAAGTAGGCTTGAAGCCACCTTTGCAGAAACTATACTTCTCTTCCTTTCAGTGATTCTAGCGTGCCCAAAAAGCCTCCAAAGTATGAGATGTAAGGTACAATTTTAGCCGACCACTGCAAATTACTCTCTTATCCTACCCTGATGTTCCCCTCTCTCCACATCAATGTACTAGCCATGCTTACAGAGTTTTCAAACCTAGAAATTATCATCTCCTGAAAAATACATTGTTAAAAGCAGAAGTTGCTTGAAGTTTACCATCTGAATCTCTCTTAACCTTGCCTTGAGGGATAGCCTCAATTCAGCAAGTTATTTTCAAGATACCAAGCAACGGTTAGATGTGGTGAGGCCCTCAGTTACAAGGGTTATGCCTGCCAGTCTCAGGTACTGACCTGCTGAGAGGCTGAGAGATTGGCTTCTCTGTCTTTCCACAGTAGCCAAGTAGCCAGCAGCAGTCACTGATCCACTGTGGCAAAAGAAATGAGGAAGGAAAATAAACCAGTGGTGATATTAACTTCTATGCTGCTGACAAAGGTTCGCTACAGGCACAAGATGAACATGTCCATGGATGTTCAGTCACCAGCAGTAATTTTCCCATGAGCTAGATCTTCATTACTATTCTTCAAATTTTCCACACTGTGGAAGAATCATGGGAGTAGAAGTGGGAAAGTTGATTGTTTTAATAGTCAGTTAGACTATTAAAGAAGGCATACTCCTTTTGCTGTATTCAGCAACTCTGTGCTACTTTTAAATGCATCACTGTTTCAAATGACTCAAGAACTGGCTTTCACCATCTCTTGCAGATGGAGCTCCACAGCTAATAAATGTCACTGAAGATTTTTTCTTCCCTTAGTAGACCACCTATGTTTAGGTTTCTTCATTCTTATCTCATTAGTCAAACCATAATATTTTACCCTCTTTGGGGTATGATGCTGGAATTACATCTGAATAGCTCACATATTTATAGAGTCTAGAAGGGAACTCAGTGATGATTTGGTTTGACTTCTGTATAACACAGAAAAAATGTCAAGCAATTGCTCTACCTCAGCCATTAATTTCTGGCAGAATCAAAGCATAACTTTTTAAAAGACAATGAGCCCCCATTAAGAGACTTCAAGAGGCAAAGAATTTATGATGTCCCTGGGTAAAGTGCTACAACAGATCATTATTCTTATGGTTACAATTTTAATTCTGAGTTTTAGTGACCTGAACACTGAGTCACCAACACTTGCTAAAACTTTTGCCATTAAAGAATTCTCTGTTTTCAACTCTGCTTGAGTAACACATTAGCTTTCATTTAGGTTATACCAATTGTGAGTTTTATGCTGTCTGACTATGGTTGCAGTTGTCAGAGAAACAGAGATCTTCAGATTACTCAGAACTACCCAGCAAATGTCACTCGTGACTGACAGGGATCCTTACCCCATACCTTAAGAGATCAGTTTTTGTGCCTGCTGTCTTTCCAGCCTACTGTCTTTCCATCAAAATGGCCAAAAGAAAGAAAACTAATTTTGAATGAGTAATCATTACCAATTTCTCTATTCTACCTTTGTGACACTTTCATTCAGAAGACCCAAATTGTAAGGAGAACAATTCGATACTGAGTTCATTTTCATGAAGAGAAGGAGCTGGAAGGGAAGGGTCTGATGAACTTATGCACCAGTTCAGAAAGGAGGAGAGGGCAACCCTTTTCCCCAGAACACTCTTGTTACTAAGTGAAATTGTTTTTATAGAAACTTACATACGTCTTTTTCAGACTAACACAAACTCCAAATAAAAAAGATCCTGGTTTTTAAGGATTTCTCCCAAAAGCCTTTTCACATGCAAACAGAAGGGAATTTATCCTAAGCACCCAAAAAACTTTGACAATAGAAATAATAATAATCTTTCACTGTGGTTTACACATTTGGCCTTGTTGGACATACACGCCTGCACCAGCATAAACTGAGGCTTGACTTTATTTTTATCTTTGAATTATTGCCTCAGCTGTTGGTACAGTCACACTTCATGCTTATCTTGGTATAGATTATCCTCCTCTAGTAAAGAACTAAGCTACATCAATCGAAAGAGGTGTGGATTCACTCACCACAGACGACTCCCCAAAGCATCACTTGCAGTCTGTGCTGGCCTGGATCACACTGTGCATTAATGGCCATGCAGTGGCAGTCACCTCCTCTACTCATCCTGTCACACTATTAGCACCCTATCTTCCACAGGATAGGATGGATACAAGAGAGGGAATGGATGCAATGTTTAACTAAAGCAACAGGACAATCTAAGTAAGAGGCTTGCATAATAAATCCACTGTTCACAAAGGGAACTGGTCAAAGTATAGAGATTGCTTGTAGCTCACCTCCTAGGCTGATTCAACCTCCATTTTAAGATGAAGTCAGGGCAACATCAATGCAAAATCACAAAATTCAGACCAGAAAGCAATGAGGCCATTCTGAGCTCCTGCATCTCCTACAGTCAGTTTTGTTAGATTTCATTGTATGGCCTTGCTGCCCTTTGGACTGCTACCCAGTGACTCTGGTTTGACTAAGACATAGCAGCCAAGAAAGGTCTATTACAAAAGATTACTTGCAAAAGGAGCAAAAGGTTTTCTGATACTACAGTAGTATGATGTCTGACTAAAACTGAGATGAAATAATGATCATCAGCCACTTTTCCATTTCTAACTGAGCAAGAGAGGGACAATGCTCCAGTATGGATCAACAGGACCATTTTCTGTAGTGCAACACTTCCAGCATCAGGTAGTATCAGGAGCTGCGTACAGCACGATGCCAGCTACTGACTGCAGCCCCTGCCATCTACCTTGGACATGAGGCAAAATCCAAACATGGAGCCAGCTCAGTTCTGCAGAGATAAGAATTAATGAGCTAGCATTTCATGATAGCACATATCAGACAACAGAAATTACATATAAGACCTACAGAAAATCTCATCTAGTAGCTCGGCTGACTAAAACAAAGCCCAGATTCTTTGCTGCAAGGTGATGTCTACTCCATGCTGTTTCAGGATTTCTGCAGGTCTTAAAGAGCTATTTAAATGAAATAAAAATAAATTTTCATAAATAAATAGTTTATTGACCAAAGTTGCCAAGGCTACATCTCTCCAAACCTCAGGGGAAGAATTGGCCGTACTGAATCAGCTACACTGAGAAAGGTCCCTCTCTTCATGCCTTCAACACCTACAAATCTTTCAGAGTCTCCTGGGTTGCCCACAAGCTGACAGCATTTCTCCAATTAAAATTACTGGCTTACAGTCAATTTTACAAAAGGAAAGTGGAGGATTTCTTTACAGCTTATAGGAGAGAAGACTGGCTTAGAGGTTTGGGGAAAGTTAGAGTAGTAGATACAGAGTAGAAGCAGTGTAGCAGAAGAGATACTGGGTGGATTTGCAAAAAGATATCCTGTGTTGCCCTCCATGCCTAGAATTAGTTGAGCTAGTTGAGCTTTGGCAAGTGACAAAAATACAAGTCTTTCCACCAAACAAGAAAAGGATTTTTNAAACACCGTGTTAATTTTTCAGCGATTAACAGCCGTTTAGCACATGGAGAGTGTGGTGGGAAACTTATGTAGACGAATGAATTAAGGCTAAGAATGCACACTAAGATGAAAATCAAAGCTGTCTGTTTTATTGCAAAGGCATCTGCAAATGAGAAGGGAGGAAATTGGTATCTCATTAAAAATGGGAAAGAGAGCAACAGCAAGAGGCAGGGGGGAACTAAAATCTCATTAAAATAACAGGACAGTCTGCCCTAATTATATGTTTCCAATTGTTAACAAGAGGACATTTGTTAGGGGTTTGGAGTGTTTTTCCTCCAACCAAAACAAACAATATTAATGGCATTATTCTGTCTCCTTGGTGCAGTAGCAGTGATGGAAACTTTTGCAAAATAAACACTTCAGGGCTGATGATCAACAAAGTTAATGCAAGCAAAAAAAGGTTAATTACTTTTTGTCTTAATGACTAGTTGGAGTTTTGTGGCCTGACTTCTACCCCACTGCACGTGAAGTGGCAGGTGGCAGCTCAGCTCAGTAATGAAAAAGTCCACAGGGCAGCAGAGGCACCCCTTCCCTGAACTACAGAGCTCAGAGCTCCTTTCAGCCTCACCAGGTGCCTGTCTCTGTGCTGGAAAGCAGTGAGACTCATCACTCACCTCTGAACTCAAAGATAAGACATTCTGTCCAGCAACATGCCATCCCGGTTCTTCTACTGGCTGATTCAATTGCTTTGGGAAAGTAGCTTGCCTCCACTTGCCTCTGTATAGACTGAAAGTAAAAACACTTTCCTCTATTGTTTCAAGACCAGAGTAGAAATGAGATGGAAATACAAAGTTCTACCACACTGCAGGAGGAAGCCTAGAGCCTGCTATCACTACTGAACAAACTGCAATTGAGCTTGGCTAAAATGGCCCAGAATTTGTCCCCCAAACAGCCATGATCTGGTTTGTGAAACCCATTACAGTTTTAACAGGGCTGGATTGCATGACAGTGTTCAGAGAAAAACTGTGCATCTGTAGTGGAAATCATGGAATGCACTGGTCAAAGTGGACAAGTCTGTCTTGCCCGTGCAAATGCAGTGTGGCTCTGAGCCAGACAACCTTTTTTCCAAGTTCCTTTCTTCCCTTCTCCACTTTTTTTCTTTTTCACAAGTGATTCCTCTGATAATCCTGCATGCTGGTATTACCAGCAACACACAAGTGTGTCTAAAACCTTGATGACAGTAATTAATGTATTCCATCAGCACCCATGTCTCACAGCCAGCTGTTTTGTTGTGAAATCTGCCAAGCCCTAGAGGCTGAAGACTGTGCCCCCTGCTTTCACTCCATACAAAGTCCGGTGTGACTTTCACTTAATGATTAGTGGCTTTATTCAATCCATCAGCACAGGGCAGGGGTTACACTGCTCTCAGGGGCATCCAACAAAACCTGATCTGATAGAAAGCACTCTGCTCAAGGAGAAGCGCCTATCAGAAGAGTAGCTGCAGGTGGAGAAATGAGACAGGAAGGAGGGGAGGCCTTCTAGGGAGAGAAATGCCACTTCTGCTTAGTTATCAGAGCATACAATAGGATACCTCAGGAAGAAAAATCTTGGCTGTCAGAGTAGACAGATAAGATAGTAGCTATTCTTGCAGGGACCACCAGATTGTGCATCTGGGATTCTTGTCTTATTCTGTTCCAAGCTTTGTCTAAGAAACCTTCTAAGAAACCTGTTTCATACTGTCAAGCTCCCATAAATTCCCTGTAAGGAAAACTCCACTGTTTATGGCACACAAAATAGGAAGAGTGTTTTTATATAACACACATATTGCCAAGCTGCAAGTAGAAAAGGAGCTTCTGATTATCTAGAAAGCAAGCCAGTTGTTTATCCAAAACTTAGAGGAAGTAGAAATGGAAAAGCTCCTTTGCACTTGTTGATTAATAGGTTTATGAATCACTAAGATGACTCCTGTCCTTCTCTGATTCAGAGCAAGAATGTGCCTGCAAATGAGTTTTCCATTACTATTGTCCCAGGAAAGGCAAAGGAAACTCAGGTAAAATGACAGGACTTGAATTTTGCCCTTAAAACAGGTAGGTTTATTCCCTTTCTCAAATCAGTAGTATCAAGGCAGCAATATCAAAGCACTTTCCACCAGGAACTTCAAATGTGGCAGACGGGAATGTTCCATAAAGTCCTTGTTTGCTTTGTACCTGTTACCTAGCCAAACTTACCTGGAGGTCTCAGTCTGTGTTGGGTGTCTCAGGAGTCCTTCAATGCTACCATTAAAACACTCTTCCTATTCCCTTCCCAAGCTGCACTGCAGGCTGCAGTTATTATTCCTGGTTCCTGCACTCCATGTCCTTTGTTCGCAGTACCCTTCAGTAGCTAAACTCTTGCACCTTTCGTGTCCTCTTCTTCCACAGTAAGTCTATGTGCTTTTTTTCCACCTTCAGAATTCTGCTCTTAATTGTCTCACTCATGAATCAAGAAAGGATTCTGTTTGATAAACTCTGACTTACAGGGTAGAAGAAGAAGCTGTCCATCCTTCCACTAGAGCTGTCTGTCACTGTAGGTACACTATATGTACTCAGCCACCCAATTCAGGACAGCGCCATGCTGTCGAATGTTGCCAACAGTAAATGCTTTCTACCCTCATGAGTTTATGTGTTTTCCTATCCTGTTGTCTTCTTTGAAATATCCTGGATTGTCTACATTTAGGAGGTTTGCTTTTTATCTCTGTGGTGGTTTTTGGTTTTGCTTAAATTTCCAGGACTCTTTTACCAGACCTTGAATCTTCTTATTCTCTTTTACATAACACATGGCAAAGTTAAATTAATTTCATAAAATCATGGCAGAGGAAAGGGAAAGCAATCACTTTACAATTTTTAGAAGGAAAACGCACTTGACACTTCACTGGAAAACAATCGGCAATGCTACAATGTGCATGTGAAATATTTTTCATGGCCTTTCCAAAGTTTGCCAGACTTGAATCCTAAGACATGGGCCATGTTGACCAAAGAAGGTGCACCTCATTTGATCCACAACCCTTTCGCAGAAAAAGCACAGATCAGCTTTTCCAATCACCACTGTAGGTGGTAAATACCTTCAGTAATGAGGGGTGGTATTCAAGTATAGGTAAAGACTCCCTCCTGTGGAGCTCATGAACTCTGCAAAAGCCTGTCAGAATTTGAGACTGCTCTGCAATAGAAGTGGAAACTATTAGACAACATTTTGGACAGCCATTAATTTTGGAGATAAATCCCTAAAAAAATGCAGGTAGGCAGTTTGAGTCAGTGGTGCTTCACTCTAACTCTGTTAGCCTGAAAAAAAGATTCAGCTGTTGCCACATCAGTGGGCAGCTACAGCAACGTGGCTGTGTGTCACTAAACCATTTTCAAAACAAATAATGATGGCTGTGATGTTGTCACCACATGCGTGATCTCACCCTCTTTTGCTTTGGATGTCACGAGACGTGTGGGGCCAGGGGCAGTTAGGAGCACTGGTGGCTTGAAGGGGAACTTCTGCCTCCTGTTCATGCTTACAACAACTGCTTGGACATTCATAAATACTGTCTCGTTTAACAGATAAGAAGAGCAAAGAGGGCACTGGCTCTGTGGATGAAAACCGGGGTCTGGATGAAACCTGAGCTTCAGAGACAGCTCAGGTTTTCCCACCTAAAAGATTCTCAGGTATCTCAATGAGTGTGCAGGTCCTGCTCCAGCCCAGCCCACACAGCTCAGTGCCCACCACACATCAAAGCTCTTTCTCTGGCATTGTCAAGAGACTCGTGCTGTCCCCACAGCAAGAAGCCCTGAGGGCCTTGGTCAGTTTTTGAGAAGAAACATGGAATGGCCACAAAGGACAGGATAGTGGCTGAGGGGAGAAGCTTTTGAAATAGCCACAGCTGGAAGTAAGGCAGGACATGACTATGGGAAGCCCCGAGGGTGCTCAGCTGAGGAGAGTTCACAACCTGTAGCACATACATTTCAAGCAGCCTGAAGGAACCATCTTGTTTAAATCCTTCCTGATCCACAGCTGACCCATTGAGGGTCTCCAGAGGCATAGAGACCTCTGTGCATTTCTTTTCTCCCAGAAGACTTGCTGTCAGCTATACCATACACTTTCCACCCTGCTAAAGATAATGTAAACAAGATCCTTCTTTTTAGTTTGTAGCCAAAGAAATCCCTATTTTGAACAACTCTGGCCCTAGTGATCAGGATTGTTTGAACACCTTTATTTTTTTTTTCTCACTCTTGTTGCATTTAATGGCTGGTAGATGGTGTGTTCTCCTGTATCTGTGCACAGCCTCACTTCTACAGGTCAAACCCCTGAGCACGGCTTGAAGGACTGCAATGCTACATTTAGGGGAGTTTGAGCTTGAAAGCAAAATGTGCTGGGTACACTAACAGCCCTGCAGTAGTGTAGGTGCCTCTTGTAGAAAATGTGTGCAGCTCTGTGAAAAGAGAAGGATGCTTTTACTGCTTTATTCAGCTACCTTCTTTATATAGATGATTATGAACAGCCCGGGGACAGAAGAGCATCCAGTTGGTAGAAGGCTAAGTTTTAAAACATGGTAATTGCTTTTGCTGCAGAGAATTGTTTTAGTGTGATTTAGGATTAACTTCATATTTCAAAATGACTTCATTTTTGGGGGGG
>WBMY01009482.1:369104-379769 GCA_013397315.1 Donacobius atricapilla
TTGGGGTGTTTTTTTTGTTTTGGTTGGTGTTTTGGGGGGGGTTTTGGGGGTTTTGTTTTGTTTGGGATTTTTTTTTTTTTTATTCCTTGATTAAAAAGCAACTGAACACATCATGTGATGGGAAACCTTTTTCCCTAGCATAACTAAGAAACATACAATGAGATTGTGGTCAAACTTTCTAAAACATTTTACCTCCACAGTTAAGACCATGCACTGAAACGGGAGATTATAATAAAAGTCCAGACATAACCGTGATGATAGTTTCTGTTGTTTTGAAAGCTATAATATAGGGTAGCTACTCATACCAGCCCAGCAAATGGAGGATTTCTTTTGTCCCTGACATATACAAAAGATTCCTTTGGGCTAGGAAAACATCTTTGGGTTCCTTAATTGAATCACCAAAAGAAAAGAAAGAAAAGGGGAATAAAATTACAAGAGAAAAAGACTTACTGACTCCATCTAGTTCAATGAGCTCTCAAAATAGCGAGAAAATTCTGCCAAACCTCTAATGCCACAAGGTTCATTCATTCCCTGATCTGATCTGGTGTTTTTCATTCCACACTGGGATAGAAAATTTCACTAACCCCTCCTGGAGCTGCACAAATTGTTGTGCGTTGTCTGCTCTGCTGGGAACACCTCTGGTTATAGGAAAAAAGGAGCAACAAAGAGTACTTGGGAAAGAGAGAGAAGACTGATTATGTGGGAAAGCCCAAAGACAGGAGAAGCTGAAGGGATATACAGAATGAGAAGAAAAACACAGGGGAAGGAGAAGAGGGTAAAGTGATGAGAGGAATAGAGGTGGCCATCAGAATGAAAAGGAGATTATGAAGAGGTATTTTATTTTCCCATCCATCTGTTAGAAGTAGAGAAAACCATACAACAGCGCTCCTCATTTCATTGTACATTCAGTGGAATTCTCCCATCTGCTTGACATACCAGCTGAATCTACAATCCACCCTGAAGCCTCTACAAATATGTCAATCAAAATGACCTGCTGGGAAAGCTGTGAGAAGGCACTCTTTTGTGTTATCCTCACATGCATGTTAGACCCACACAGAAACCCTGCTGTATCTTCGTTTCAATCACAGGACGTTGGAAAGCTCCTGCAGATGTTATTTTTGCCATGCAAGTAAAGGAATATTGTGATGTGACTAAACCATGAAAGATGAGGAAAAGCCATGAAATGGAGTGTGGTGTGTGAGCTAGCAGAGGGGGATCAGTCACACATGGGAGGCTCTGACACAGGAAGCTCAGCACTCTTTTACATGACTCATCCTGGAACCACGGAGACAACCAGCTTTGCAAATATTGCTAGAGAGCTGATGATGAAATTGCTGCAGTCAACCCAGATGTTCCTATAAAGAAGCCCTTCAAGAAACTCCTGAAGCATCAGTGATGGCCAAAGAAAACTTCCCCATTATACCACAGAGCAATTTAAACAAGTTTTACCATCCAGCTGCAGGAACTATCTCAGTGTTATGATCTTTCTTTTGTGCATTTCAGATGTTCTTAGACCCACAAAGTCAGTTCCCTCATTCAATAACAGGTCTAAATCCGTCACCTCACAGGAAGTTTGAGGAATAGCTTCACTGTATTGCAATTAAATTTAGATTTAGTTAAATTCTGAGGAAGCTGCCAGATATATGAGGCCTGCTTGGTCTGTCATTGCCAAGCTGGGCTTTATCCAGATGCTTACAGGATATTTGCCTGTCCTAGAGCTGTCTCTTACCAGTATTCACAGTGTGTGCAAAAGGTAAAATGATAGTTGTTCATGTTTGCACACCACTATTCAAATGACAAATACCTGGTCTCTCAGCTGGTACTGCAGATACCATGAAACTTTAGGCTATAGAATTGTAATTTGAGGAGTTTGTCCAGAAAAATATCAGATTTTTTTTCTCACCTCATGACCAAACTTTCAAAGGAGAGCCTGAATAAAAACCCTCTGTTTTTTTTAAGATCATTTCATGCTGCTAGCTTTTCATCTCCTTATGTTTCCTCCATGTTTCTATTCTCATCAGACATAGTGGGAGAGAGTTCTATTTTTTTTTAAGCAAATAATGCAATTACCTGTAATCCCATGCTGTAAGTTGATTTCACATGAGAAATTCTGACATTTCTGTGAAAAGGAAAAAGTCAGTATTTTCACATTTCTTGTATACATGGTTACACAAGTGTAATTATCTTGTGAGCATGCTGAGAAGGGAGGGCTGCAGCGGGACACCCATCATGTTATGAAGCAGTGATGTAGATAGAGTGGTAGGGTGGGGACTAACAAACAAATAACTATACATAATAAAGAGGCATTATTTGCTACTGCCATAGACAGGAAAACTCCGGAACACCATTATCTTTATATCCTTCATACTGACTTAGAGAAAAGTATAAATGCCTGGTAGCCTCACTCTCACCTCCCAGTTCTGAACATCAGATGTTGATGCCTTCTCATTAATATTGAACTCGTGATACCCGGCTCCCTGGAAAAAAAAAAACTGGCATATAGCTCCATTTAAGGCTCTTCTGTTATGAAGGGCACATTATTTCAGAATAACCAAAAGAGAATGGCTTAGGAAATATTGCTACAGTTTCCTTCTGACAGGTAGTCACAACTTAAGTAAATGTGTCTATGTGGAAAACTGATACAGCAACGATCACTCGTATATGACCCCGAGAGAATCTTTGGATGCTTCACTGATTAATTCATTGCAGCTTTAACCACTGGCACTGCTGAAGTTAGTTAAGTTTTCAATTGGCCTGCAATTGGATCTTAATCATCCATCTCAAAGGTATGGGGAGACAATCTGAGCCAACCTGATGATTCACTGTCATGCTGAGCAGATCACACTTGTCCAGAAGGGTTGCATAAGGGTGGGGGAAGGGAGGGAGTTCTCCAGAATGATGCTAAACTGATATCTACTGATCTCCGTCAAGACTCTGTCCGGTAGTAAATCAGATCCTGTGACACAAATAATTGAAATAGAAATCTGGTGTCTTTGTGAGCTGAAGATTGTTCCTTTCTTTAGATGGCAGGCTGGTATAATGATGCCTCATAAACTGAAGTGGAAATAGTTTTAGTAAGGCCTACTGTATCAAACAGTTTTTCTGTTCATAGTGAGAGCATTGAAAGTACCACTGGAATTGATTTTGTTGTCAGGCTCTGATAACAGAACTGCCATCTTTCTCATGCATCTTCTGAGAAAACCAAGAGTCTCTGTTTTAGAAGAAATAAACAAGAAATTGAAAAAAGTTCACTGAGGTCCAGTTGGTGCTTCCTGTATTTATACTGGAGGTTTGAGCACTGGTTAATAGGTTTTTAAAATCTGAATAAATTAAACAGCCTCTTGACTTTCTCTCCTTGGGGATGTTTCATCTCCTTCAGGAGACTTCCTTGCTACCTTGCTCCACAAAATTCCACTCTCCATTGCCTGTCACATAACCAAAGTGAAGTTTTAAATAGGAAAGCATACACAGCCTCATATGGGAGAGCTGCTCTCCCTTTTCTCCTTCCCTGTCGTATGATCAGACGCACAGAGGCCACGTGCCAAAAATGCCACCACCCCACATCATGTGAGGGCCACTTATGCAGTGGCATAATGGGGAATAACATTCAGTCGTGCTCATCTCCCTCCTTGTCACCTGATGGAAGGAAGGGCTGTGGGGACTTTGGAACAGATGACAGCAAAGAAAGACTAACAGAAAGATTATTCCAGCCTGCAGAACACTCCCTCTTCAGCTACCCCCAAAAACAGTTTCAAGTGACACTTCTTTCCACTAATGGGCAGCTGGGAGGAGGCTGTCCTAGCAGAGAATGCCCTGGCTGTGGTTTCTGTCTATATCATCATACGGCTGAACTATACCAAAGTCACAGGCTTGGTGAAGAGGCCTTTAACCCATTGGAAATTCTGGTTACATATGGAGGGGAGCAGGTTATAATTTCATCCATACAGGCTGGTGAGCCATGATGGCTGATCGCCCCTGTGCTCTGGGTGTGTACTCCAAAGATGGGCAAAATTTGAATCAGGATATAGGAAATTAAGATAAATATTGTCTTTACCATCTGCTCCTCCACATACCCATCATACTTTTTGATACACTTTTCTCTAATAGAGACATGTAGAATATTCTTTTTACATTTTCAAATAATAAAAAAAAAATTACAATAAAAGGGTTACTCCCCTCAAAGCAACCATTTGTCTTCCAGCAGCAGCTTCTTCCACTTCTGTCTCCACTGCTCAGGATCACTTTCTTCATCCATGCATCCTCTGAGCCATCTCTAGAAATGTATCTGGTATGCCTCCTTCAATTCACATCACTTCTGTGTAAGAAAAGATGGTATCTTCATTTAGTTTTTGGGGGGGCAATTATGGGTCCTATCTGAACAAGGTGCAAGGAGCTGCATACACAGTGAGTGGTAAGGCTGATGCTAATAAAGGGGAGAGTACATGCAACACGTCCATCAGTTAAGATCCTTCTTCTGCCTACACTCTTTGTCTCCATCATAATTTTATTTGAAAGCGGATTATTTTGTGTTCTTTATATGACATTTAGCATAGAGAGGTCTTCATTCCACCACAAAAGGCCTCCAAAGTAATAAGCACAATGATGTCAGTGATATATATTGAATGAAATCTATTGTGCCATTCCTGTTACTTCGCATATTCCTAGATAAGCAATGGGAGATGTTTGGGAGCCTCTGCTTTAGTAGAAGATGGTGCAAGGATGATTGTTCCTTCAAGGCTTTGTTATCTACAACTTTAGGCACTTCAGTTCAGTACATTCTTGAATTGTATTTCCCCATCAGACCATTGCTTCTTTGGACTCTTTGAATTGTCTGTTATGTTTACTGCTTTGAAATGTCTGTTCTGACGGTCAAGTTCCCTATAAGTTACCTTCCTCTTCATGTCATGGTCCTTCCCTTCTAACCAAAAACTGATCATAGGTGCAGGCTGCAATCCAGCTACTAAGCTATACTCAGAGCTGTGACAGAGGGGCACCAGGCAAGGAACTTCACATTTGCTTTAGTGGGAAAAATTCAGTGTATCGTGAATTGATGTTTCACAGGATGAACCACATCAGTTCAAAACAATGTCATCAGTTTCAGGGGTTTAGCTTGGGCAAGAGATTAAATAAATACATAAACATTCACTATTTCTGAAACACTTTTTTTTTTTAAGGAGAAATTTTGGTTGATAATTTTTTTAAGAGAACATCCAAAGGAGGGCCACAAAGATGGTGAAGGGCCTTGAAGGGAAGCCTTGTGAGGAGCGGCTGAGACTATTTGGTCTGCTCAGCCTGGAGGAGACTGAGGGGAGAGCTCATTGCAGGTTACAACTTCCTCAGGAGGGGAAGAGGAGGGGCAGGCACTGATCTCTTCTCTGTGGTGACCAGTGACAGGCTTCGAGGGAACGGCCTGAAGTTGTATCAGGGGAGGTTTAGGTTGGATATCAGGAAAAGATTCTTTCACCCAGAGGGTGTCTGGACACTGGAACAGGTTCCACAGGTAGAGTCGTCACAGCACCAGCTCTGACAGAATTCGAGAAGCATATGGACAAAGTTCTCAGGGGGTGTTCTGTGCAGGGCTAAGAGTTGGACTTAATGATCCTTGTGGGTCTCTTCCAACTCAGGATATTCTGTGATTCTATGATTTGTGTTTTGATTTGGAAACAGAAATCAATGTTGAAATATTAGAATTTGTCAGAATGTCATGCAATGTAAATAAATTGTGTCCTGTTAGAGTTCCTCCTGATGGGAACTGTTCACTAGTAACTGACCGATAAGCTCTGCTGAATTTTTCTGAAATGGTTAGACAGACATTAAGTCTGTTCCTACTATGCATCACAAATTTGCTTGAAGCTTTTGGGCCAAGCTGAAATGCCAGTGTGTGAAATGCAGCATCTAAGCACAGATGTACTTCCTATCCACGCATTTCTGCTAAAACAGGTGATGTCTCCAGAAAAGGACTGAAGCAAAAATGCCAGGGGAAAGTGGTATCTTTGGCCATCTCAGCACACAAACTTCTGCTCTTGCTCTACTCCTGGACTTGCATTCCAGGAGACACCTATAATCCCCTCACATAAAAGCTACTGCCATAGTATTTCTGTGGTTGGCCTTTGGTTTTGCTACACAGATTTCTTAGCCCTCTCCTCACCTGGAAGTGTGTGCCTTTTTGTTCCCTGACATCTGGCAGAACCCTGTGATATAACTTTGTGTAATATAAGTGTGATTGAAAACTAATAAAAGAGGAATTTAGGTTTCAGTTTGTGTGGGCATTCCAGTATTTGGCTTTTAATTTCGGCACCAAAGTTTGGAATGAACTAAAATACTTCCAAAATGAAAATAAAATATACCTGAATTTTTTTAATTCATTCACTGATGATAAGAATATCCTTTTTATATTTATAAGCTATCATGACATGCTGAAGTGGCACTGTTAATGATAATGATAATTATCTGTATATAAGATTAACTGAACAGTCAGAGTTTATTTCAGGGCTGAATCACTTTTCTGTAGGCCACCTTGTGAACCACACTTCTTTTCCTTAGCTGATCATTCTTCTCAATTTATTTCACTGTGATTTTTTACAAAGAAAGTAGAAAAACACCTTGATGTGAACACTCACAATATCAGCTGATCAGTCAAAATGACCAAAACCAAAAATTAACTCATATATTCCAAGAAGCTATATATTTTATAATTTCTTTACCTTATATTTTTTAAGAATTGTAATTATTAAAAGTATTTATAAGAATAACTTTTGGAGGGGAAAAAAAACTAAAATGGGCTACTTGAGTCTCATAAGCCATTTGCAATTAATATTTTCAAACCTGAGATCAGATCTGTGGGAGCTAATGTAGAGTGTATTGAGAGATCTCAAAGTACAGTTTGACAGAACAGCAAAATAATGTTTCTTTCCTACTGGGACCTTTAGCCACAAGCTGAGTCCAAAGTAGTGTCAATGAGCTGATCTTTGAGATGGGACTGAAACTTCAGATTTCCATAACTCCACCATTTGAATATTATTGAAATAACAAATATAAATAATGAAACCAAAATTAGTGTTGTTCCTGCACCAGGCATCCCAGATAACACTTGCAATTAGCAAAAAGAGGGAACATTTTAATTATATGACCATCTTCTGCATTATGAATTTCAGCCTTTGATATAATCTGTGTCTAAGGACAGCACTGGAAAAATTCCCTCTCTGTTTCAATGTCTGACCCAAGTGAACTCTTGAAACACTGTCTTTTGTGAATTGCATTAGAGGCTGCAATTCCCAAAGAAACAATTGTGTCCAGCACTCAAAGGCCTGTGCTCCAGGGAACATGTCTTTGAACAAAGTAAGGAACATGCAGATACTGAGATAGGGAGATCCCTTGCGTGAGTGTTTCCCACTAAGGCGGGAAGATAACCTAGATGCTGTTTCACCTGAAAATGCCACCACCATTTGAACAGCACAGGTTTCTCAAGAAAGGGTATCAGTATTTTGAAAATCCCCATGAATGAAAGAGAACAGCCCATTACTACAAACTTTACTTAATAGCATGAGTATTTAAACCTCTGTTTTTTCTGCAGTAAAACTGTTATTATCTGAACTCTCCGTCTTGATTCCAAATATCTGGATTTTATCAAACTCACTCATTTTTGAGAAATTACAAAATAACAAAATCCATTTAGAAGGAGACAAGGAATAAAATCCTTCAGGAAAGTTATAGTTCCCTTTAAAAACCTGGAACGAGGCACTGTTCTCCAGTGCCAGATTGCAACAATGGCAAAGGAAAAAGTCATCAAGGAAAATGCTGACTTCATATCACACCTGATGGTAACAAACCCAGCTGCAGTTTCAAGCAGGGGAACAGTACTTCTCCCTCATCACTTTAAAGTCTGACCTGTTTTAAAGTTCCTGCTAAAGTTGACAGTTTAAAGGGACATTTAATGGAATTGCTCCTTGTACCTTGTGTTATGCTTTAGCTCTGGAAGGAAAAACTTGTCAGTTTTGCTGAAGTCCTGCCAGGAGTGCTGCAATGCGCACTATGTGTGATCATCCATTTGGGACAGGAGCGAGATGGTCACTTGCACAGACCTTTTATAGCCATCTGAAGATCAAATGACCTGCTGTGGTTCTAATCAGGGCTCAGCTCGGCAGGAACTGCCAAAAGGAAAAGGCCAAAGGAGAGAGAGAATTCAAAGCTCACATCATAACAGCAATCAAGTAGGGCCATAGTTACAGGCAAACCACAGAAATGAGCAGGGTAAAAGAATTATCCAGCTATCACAGGCACATTAACACTGGTTGCATTCCAAAGCACTCATTACAGCACTCCAGTGTGGCTCTCTGTACAGCTGGTCAAATAATGCTCATCAAATAAACGATTTGACAAATTTTGCAGAGTTTCAAAAATAAATTATCCAAAAAAGTGTGCTTTTTAAATTATTCCCACAGCTGTAGTCTTGCAAGCCTAGAAATACGTTCAAACTCTCTTTCCCTGAGCTTGCTCACTCTCTATATTTTCTTAATTCATGCTCCACAGTCACACCTTCTGAGCAACCCTGTTAAAGTCTGTGGGCGCACACTGCAGCCTTCCTAAGCAGCTCAAAAGAGCAGCACAGTGTACTTTGTCCAGTTCTCCTGTGCACCCCTACATTTTAATAATACATCAGCATGTAAATCAGCATCATGAAGCCCAGCATCATGCCAGTTTCTCCCAGCTAACTTAGGCATCCAGTGATACTTCACTGAAGCACTCCACTGAAGTTAATGGCACCACGTTGGTTTACACTCTGTGAGGATCTGCTCCATCATCACCGTGACTCAGGGCAAAGCACACTTTAGAAAGGGTCCTGCTTACTTGCCTGCCTAAGTGTGGTTCTCTGTTGTCTGGTACACTGGGATTTTTGACTAAGTACAACCATGCAAATTTGAATTTTCCCATTACGATCTTGTTTGGAAAAAAAAAAAACCAAACCAAAAAAACCCAACAAAAAACCCCATCAAAACCCAACAACAACAAAAACCCAGAGCATATATTTATTAACTGTAATGGATTTAAAAAAAAAATAATATTACTGGAGCCAGGAAAACAGCACTTAGTATGCATTGTTATGTATAAAACTTCTTGTCCCAAAGAAGTATAAAAGAACAGGGCCAGCAAATTTTTTCTAGCTCTTCTGAGCAACTTCAAATGATAACCGTGTTAATACAGCCAAGGCGGCATTGTCATCCCTGAATGCTAGACCCAGTTCTTGATTCAGTTCTTGATTCAGCTCTTGATTCAGTTTTCCACAGCTCTTGTTTAAAGGCCCCTCAGGTAAGAAACATGTAGGCCAAAGTTCCTCCTTTTTTCACAATCATTAGGAACAGAGACACAACAGCAGAAAAAGAATTTATTCTGTATCAACAGAAAGAATTCATTTTCCTCGTCCTGCTGGACCAACTCATACAACAGCAGAATTCAATCAACGAAAAGAAGTCAGTGTAGAAACCATTCAAAACTGTGCGGATAAAATTACTACTTTTTTTATTTTGTTGGCAGATTCTAAGACCACTTGCAAGAGGTCCCAGATACCTGGCAGATCAGGTCCTGTTCCTGCTTCTAGCCAAAGCTCCCTCCTCCTGAACAGTGAGATTATTGGTCGATAGAGGGAGGCTTCTGACCATTGCAAGCAGGAATCTGGCCAGGACCGAGGTCAAGCTGCAGAATTTTTCTGTCTGCTGAAAAGCAAGTGAATGTTCAGTCTTGCCACTTTTAGAAACAAATGCAATACCTATATATTTGGAAAGGTTTGGGTTTTGTTGGTTTTTTGGGGGAGTTGTTTTTGTTGCTGTTTTTAAGTAATAGTACTTTTTGTGGTGCATTCATTTAGAAAATCAAGCTAAACTTAGCATTTGCCCATAGGAGGAGAAGAGCATGAAAGTTTTTTATCACTTACTCACTACAGTCATGATAACAAGGGATGTACAAGCATCACGGTTATTAGCAGAATTATGCAATATCACATTTAGATTCACGAGGAAATTACCACTTCACTGCTGTCCACTAAAAATATGTACCCAATATATGTAAAACATAGGAATACAAGCCACTCAAAATTTCTCATTTCTTTTTGACAATTTCTTTTGCCAAGCTTGACAAAACTACTGCAGCTAAGATATGACAATGGAGAGATGTGCACTATTCCTTTAAATCCAGAGCAGGAGAAAGTCACATGCAATAGTAAGCCTAGAGAGTAACTCTGGAGGTAGATCAATTTTCCCTAATCTAATAAAGTTGAGAGGCAGCAGGAGGGTGCTTGTACTGATCCATATCATTCTGGTAGTTCAAACCCTTCACAAATACTCTATCAAAATGGGTGTTAAGCAGTGTTGCAGTCTCACTGGGAAATTAAGTTGTAGATTGTTCTTACGATTAGGGCAGGAAGAGTAGTGTCTGCCAAAGGAGCCTGTGTTGGTGATTTTAGGCACATGACCAATTTATATTTGCTAGGATATAGACAAAGATGTGCCAGATCACTCCATAACAGCTCCCAAGCAGTCAAAGAAGTTCAGTGAAGTCAGTGGAAAATTAAGCATAAGGGAAAATGGTCCAGTAAAGGAAACAAGTAAGAATGAAAATGTGTATCTAAAATGGAACCATGATGTCAAAAGCAGAAGCAAAAAAAAAAAAAAA
>WBMY01009482.1:379791-416830 GCA_013397315.1 Donacobius atricapilla
AAAAAAAAAAGCATTTTGACCTTTCTAATTCTGTATGTATTGCAAAAGTTCTTAAAAATCTTACACATTTTACGTTTCTTTATCTTTCCTCAGTTGCATATTTTTTCACCTTTATAGGAATGGATTCCAAAGCCATTTTTATTACCCAAGAAGGAGCTTTCGATTGTGTCAGAATATTCAGCCTTTAAAATATGGGAGAGGGAGGGGAAAGGAAAAAAAGGTCTAGGAGTGAGAGAGGCCAGAAAGCACCAGACTGTTATTTTCCAGATGCATGATTACCATCTATTTCGATTTTTATAAGCTGGTCCTGAAACACAAAGGACACACTTCCATCTTACAGGACTGCAGATTGGGACTGTTAGACTTGTAGATCCAAAGGCTGCAGCCCTTTTGGGAGGCTCTCTCATCTTGTTGTCCACTCACATGAACCAGTTGTATATGGGGTAATTAGGTCTGGGTTCAAGGTGTAGTTGTCATGAAACCTCAGGAGTCCTCCAAGAAGCTGAGGGATGATGGAGCTGGGCCTGATCTGTGGCCTCCATGCAGCATCCTGCAATGTTTGTGGTGCCTCTCAGCTAAGTCACTGCAGGTACAGCAGCTGCTGCTGCAGCTTCATAGGTGAGGAAAGCTGGGCAAAGCTTTTCTTCCCTAAGTCACCTACACAACTCTTAAGGGAAGCTCAGAGAGCAGGCTGAAAACACACTTAGTTGGGGCAACAAAGGAATCAAGAGGAAAACAAGGCAAAAAATATGTCAAAGATAAACTAAGAAGAGTAGGTATAATCACAAATGCTAGAGATGTTTTTAGGGAATAAGTCCCCACCAAGATTCTAAAAGCACTGAGAGAGAAGTGAGGAAGAAACAAAATAAAGAAAAAGAAACTTAGAGGCTATAAGAAGGCAGTGTGTCACATAAAATGTGCTCTAAGAACATATGAGTGGGTGCATAATGGTATTGGACTAGCACTGAAGAGGAAGAAAGCAAAAAGAAATCTAAGTTCAAAACATCACTAGTGCGACCAGGGAAGTCATTCAACATAAGGACTGGGCATTGATGAAGGAGAAAGCGGTGGACAGGAAAAAAAAAATCAGAGAAAGAAATTAGAGAGACTGGAGACAGAGCAAGAAGAAGATTCATCAAAACAATCATCCAAAATCCTCAGTGCAGCAGCTGAGTCAGTCTTCTCATCAGGGGAAAACTTTGGTCTCAGTGGCAGGGAGTAGAACCATAAAAAGATTGCAAGGTCTAAATGAGCATTTCAACAATCAAGCAAGGATTTGAGAGGAAGCAGAAAAAGAGAAGAAGGAAGAGGCATAAAGCTGGTCAGACTAAGTCAAGGAGAAGGAGAGGATGTAGGGGGAGCTTGGTATCTAGAATCTGCATATTTCTTCCATAAAGTGATGAGGCATTTTACTTTGGAGAAGTTTATACTGTTTGGAGGGCAAAGGGGCTGTAGATGATCTGTCTCATGCAAGTTACAATTGAGCTATCGGTGTCAGATGGCACAGGAAGAGTTAACTTCAAGTCCCACCAAGTGGCTGTACAGCTGCTGAAATGCATCTGTCAACAGAACTATTACTGTCATCAGATCAGCACAATGTCCTTGACCCTGGAGGTCAACTGCGAGGCATTAGCTGCTACACAGACAGAGCTGTCATGCTCCTGTGGGAATTGAAAGGTTACAAGACCAATTGGATCAGCCCCAAAAGCAAAACCATCCCTCCTCGTCCAATAGTGACTTGGAGGTGCAGGTGGAGCAGTGTGATAGAGTTCCTCCAGCGCCTTTTCCCTTTGGAAACCCAGATTTAAACACTCCCTTTCAAACAGGCAAGGAGAGAGACTCTGCTTATTGCCTTTCATAGTCCTCATTTTTGCACATCACTAAACTGTTGTGTAGTTTGTTGGGTGCAAAGCCTGCACTAGACATTGAATGGCTGAAGGCTGGAAGGGGGTGGGAAGTAGATTTGCCCAGGAGGAACATCAGGAGTGGAAAGGCTTAGGGAAAATAGTAGCATGGGACAGAGGTTTTTGGACTGCAAGAGTGAAGATTTGCAGGACAGGACTAAGATGTCTGTGCTTTCAACCATAAAGAGATGATCACAGCAGTCAAAAACTTTTTAAAGTAACTGGTGGCATTCACAATGACTTCAGCAATGTTTTTATTATTTTGTTTACAGTAAAATCTACTGTAGACAACTGTAAATCCACTGTAAAATTTTACTGAGTAAAATCTCAGTAAAAGTTCTCTGCTGTCATAGAGGCAGAAGGCTTTAATGTCACATTTTTCTGAAGGGATGTGAAGTCTTAAAGCTAAGATTTCATTAGTGAACAATTTTATTAAATCTCCTCTGCTGATATATATAGACACATAATCCTGTGCTGTTCAATTTTCAAGCCTGGCAATTTCAACCAAGCTTAACTGAAATACTATCTAAATTGCATTTTTAAACAGGTGATTGGCAGTGAAATAGCAGCATTTCCCTCAATAGTAGAATACAGCAGCATGTAAGGGAGATAAGAGAAGGCAGAGGAAGCAGGAACGAAGACAGAAAAGGTCAAAGGGAAAGGGAAAAGAATCAGCTTCTTTTTTTTTTTTTTAAGTAATTGTAAACTGTTACTCTCACAGCACATTTTTCAGCTGGAGGTGGCTCCCCTCATGCTCTTCCAGCTTACCTCCCCCCAGGTGGTTTTTTGTTTGTTTGTTTGAAACAGCCCACACTAGCAAGACATGTTTGTGCTACTTAAACCAGGCACAGCCTCCCACTATGTGCCAAGTAAGGAGAGGGCTCTACCCTTTTGTTCATCTTCAGGTTCTGCAAATCCTGCAGCATTCGTGAAGTCACAGCAGGTGGAAGCTCCCAGCCCTGCAGCAGCTGTGCACAGGCTTGATCTTCAGGTTTTCACACACAGTCCTCAACCTCCCCTGCCCAAGCCTTCTTTCCCTGCTCTTTTTTTTTAATGCAGAAAGCAGTAACCCTTTGGCCCAGCTAGCCCCCTGCTATCAGATTCCAACAGAGGAATTCTGGGCACGAAGCTTCACAGAACAAACAGGTCTCCTGCCTTCTCTAAATGTCTCCCCCTCCCTCTCTCCCTCCCTCTCTGTTGCTGGGAATCCATCCTTATCCAGTGCAGCAGAGACGATATTTTTGAATTGTGTTTATTTGTTGGCACCCTGGTGTGAAAGCGTTTCCCATCAACTGCATATTAATCTTGTCAGCAGTTTGTGAACATTTTCCTCTCTGTCATAAGTAGACCATGACTTTTGGGTCTCTTTCTCTCTTCCATCCCCACTTCTCATTGTAATTAAAGAGAAACTAATCTTCCTGGGTTTTGTTGAAGTGTCTTCAACTACATCAAAATAGTAAGACAGGGATTGCTTTAGCCCTAGGAAACGTGAAGTTAGAAAAGTTGTGAATTGGCTTTTAGAAAAACATAGATGAGGATACAGGTACCTAGTCTTGGCATGTCTAGATGATCTTTAAAAGTCCTCATTCATTTGTCCCTGGACTCATTGGAACCTATGCTAGGTTTTCCTTATCTTGAAAACTCCAGGGACATTGCAAACACACAAAAATGTATAACCAGAAAAATTTGAAAATATTCATTGATACAGCCTTTTGTTCACTATATCCATCAATACATTCATACTTCTGTTACTTGATCACCCAAACATGCCTGGGCATTTTTTGCAATTCCAGATTCATGATCCCTATTTCTTGGATTATTGTGAATTTTATTTCAGGGTTGTTTTGAGTACTGAATTGAGTATATTTGCACTGAACAGTATTCCTCAGGAAAAGGCATTATCTGACTAATGGTACCATGTTGGGAATGGATGGGGACATTGCATAGTGGGAATTATAGAAGAGGTAACTGAGAGCACCCATCACACAGAGACTGTACATATCCATCTCCCTCACATCCATCAGAGAGGAAGGCGGTCTCCCCATCCCACTGGAAGACTGGAACTAGCAGAAACCCTCTACTTTTTTTGCTCATGATGATTCAAATGTCCAGGTAGGTCCTGGAGCCACTACCAGAACACCCAGATAGCTCTAGGATGGGTAGTGCCAGCTTGAAATAAGCTCTACCTCATTAAAAGTGGAACTGCTTGTTATACAGCACCCCAGGTTGTATTTACCATCTCACTTTCCCAGGATCCTTGCTAAATAGAGAGCTTCAGGCAATACCTTCTGATTCCTCTATGTTAAGAGACCCAGTTATTTGTAAAACTCAGCACATGCAGTCTCATCCTTCCAGATCTAAAACAGAGATGGGCATGATTCAGAGAAGCCTCTGAACTATGCCCATCTGTGAGCTAACTAAATGCCTTCTGTAGCTGTTTGGCATTCATGTGATGGTAGTAACTCTCAGCCTTTCCACCTGCATTAGGGTGTGACTTTTGCAGGGGCTTTTCCACGGTACCATTACAATTCATGCTTTCATTACTTCGCAAGCAGATCACTATTATGCACCAGGGCGGGGCTGATACTTGAAGTAAATTCCATAAAGATGGGAGTGGGAAGTATTACTTCCCTTCTAAAGGAGCATCATTTTGAGACAATGTGTCCCTACAGCCCTGGGATTTGTACCACATGCCTATTAGGCTTCAACTTTCTCTTTTTGACCCAAAATAGCCAGAACCAATAAGCATAAAACATCCCCTCTTCCCAGGATCCTGTCCTCACTGAAGCTAGGAATGGTGGACAAATCCAGACCCAGAATCTCCATATCATCATATCATATCAGATCATATCATATCATCATATCATATCATATCATATCATATCATATCATATCATATCATATCAGTCATATAATATCTTTTCTTCTTTGTGGTGTCCAAAATTCCCCAGATCTGTCAGCCTTTTTGGTACACCATATAAATTGTTTGTACAATCGGTGTTTCAGGAAAAGGAGCAGCCATAGAATAGAAGGCAAAGAATGAGCATTTATCTGTGTGAAGGAAAGTGGACAGTGGTTTGAATTTATAGTGTTGGGCTATCATAGTAAGAATACTTTTTGATGCTAGCTGACAGATGTTTTGTAAGATTTTGATATTGCTAAGTACCTTATCAATGCTGTATTCAGATTTCTATTGTTTTTACAAAGCATTTCACAGAAGGCAAACAGAGAGACCAATGACTTGGCTGAAAAATACGCAACTTGCTTCCTGTGGACTGAAAGTTAACTCTGATTTTTCTCTTTGATAGCAAGGTTTTTCTACCACACTGTGGAGCTGTCTGCTTCAAGGCAGATTCCACCTCCCTTCAAATATCAAGAGAAAGATCATGCTAAGCACTGAAAAATACAGCAAGTTGAGTAATCTTGTACTGGTCGGCGACTAGAAATGCGACAGGCAGAGGGCATGTGACCCTCTAGATGCTCTAAATTCAACTAATTCCATAACTCAGCCTCTTCCTGCAAGATTTCATTTGCAAGGAAGATTTAATTTGCTTCCTGTCTGAATACTCATCTCCTTGTTCTACTAACAGGGCTACTGAGTTCTGATAGTGCCTCTGCTACCAAATTTACATCACATGCAAGTGTGCCACTTTGTTATTTATGTCAGCATCACCCTGGCTGGGACTAATGAGGCTTTGTGTGCCACAGGGCTGCAGCTTTTTTCTTTATTTATGTTAAGGAGTCCTGCATAAAAGGTTTTGCCAAAGTCTAAAAACGTGCAAAACTGATGACATAATTGTGGGAGAGTCTACAGGAATATGAAGCAGGATTAGGATACTATCAACAAATCAGAATTTAAGTATTGTTCCACTGGGCAAGGAGTGTTTTCAATTAATTTGTAATTAAATAAGGGAAGCAATTTAGTGAACTCAGAGAGATATTCCAGCAAACGGTTTATCTCATCAGTCTGAACCACACATTCCTCCAGAACAGGATCATTGTTTAGATCTTGGGCATGTTATATGATCTGACCTATAAGAGTAATTCAATAAAACATCAATATTTTCCTTCTATTAACCCTCAGTGTCATGCTGAATGGAGAGAGCCGCCTCTGCCTTCTTTCACAGTCCCCATTAGATCTGTACCCTCTCTAACTGGTTGGACAGGTGTTACCACTAAGCAGCCTGGGGCTTTCAAACATAGTCAAACCAGACACATTCTCCAGCCAATTTGCAGCACAACACTGATGTGTGGAGGAATGGAGATGAGGCAATGGAGGAGGATGGAGCAAACAGAGGACAGAGAACAATGAAGGGGAAACACATACTGCTTTCACAGTGGAAAACATAGTGTCAGTTGAAGGCATTTCCAACGGACAAGATTTGCTAATTTTTTCTCAAAATATTCTTTATAAAATCCTTTTTCAATCAGACCCAGAAGTATAAGGTAGTTTAAACGGATCTGAGAAAAGATGAGCAATTCCAGATGGAGTTCTATGCATTAATATATTCAGGGCAGGCAGAGTAGGGATTTGTTGATTGTTTAAAGGGCTTAGAGCAACAGCTGGGCACATTTTGTGTACGATGACCAAAAGTAAAAGCACAACTGAATGCTGATGTCCAGACATCTGGCTTTATAGCTATTGTTCTTGGCTTTTTCTTTTTTTTTCATAGTCAGAATTATTCCATGAAGTAGACTGATGAGACAAGACAGGCTGAGGAGTAAAAAGAGGACTATAATTACCATATGCTGTTAAAGTCTTACCACAATTGCTGCTAAAGAAATTAAGACATAGACACCTTCGGCATAATTTTTGTCTTTTTCAGGTCTCCACTCACTTTTCCTTACCCTTTCCCTCTCTGTTCCTAGCCTTCCCTGGTCATGGTCATATTCATGGTCAGACACTTGTTTGGAAAAACCAACTTAAAAAAAAATTAATTCATTGACTTTTTTTCTCATATTGATCATATTCTGAGATTTATTTTGTTTATGGAACTTGTAGTAGTATTAATGTTCAAAGGAAAATGTAGTCCTATCAGAAAGAATGGCTTTCGAGTCAGGACTGTTCCTCATTTTCTCATTGTGAAAACTATCAAAGCTTGGCCAAGTTCAAAGGTCACATTTTGATATGCACAGGTCAGAGTTGTGCATGTGAAGTCACTGAGGATTTTGTGCATTCCCTGCATGCATAGGAAGTCAAGTAGGTTGCTTCTTATAGTTACTGCTCCTGCAGTTAGTTAATAGGAGTAGGACAGACTCCCCTTAGGATTGTGATGATCTGCTACTGGCAATCAGTGAAAATGGTGGAGAAGACCAACTGAATGGAAGCAGATGTGGAGGGGAGAGGGAAGAGGGAAAGAATAAAAACCAAATGATACTGAGCAGGAAATTGACCAGAATGCTCAGGACAGGAATCTGAGTAAAAGGAAAGCCACATTCAGGAGAATAGAGGAGGAGGCATCTGAAAAGGAAAGACTCACCTTGGGGACAAGCATGGAGTCACAAGCTATTTGGAAACCTGTCAGATGAAGAGGTGTGGCAGGAGAAAGATCAATTCTAGTAAGAGTTGTGTGCAAGGTAGAAGAGTTGGTCTACACAGAGCTCAAGGCTGGAGAGGGAGCAGAGCATAAGAAGACAGAAAATAGAGTGAACGCTAAGGGTGATTGAAGATTCTGAGAAGCTGGGGTGGGACAGAGCAATAGAGACAGTGAGAAACACAGGTAGGGAGAAATTACTGTAAACTCAGAGTGGCAGAGAAACACCAATCTGTGAACTAGTTAATGCTAGTGACATAAATCAGAGAAGGGGGTCAGAGACAAGCTGAGCCTAGAAACTGGGGCAGGCATGGGGGAGAAGGGATTGAACTACAACACATATCTATGGACAGGAAATGGGAAGAACTGCAGCAAGGTTCAGGTAACAGAGATGGGTCACAAGGAACACAGCTTGTTTGGAGCTGGCAGAGGGGCTCCACTGTGATCACAGTCCCTGCGGGAACACAGTCTGCATCTCACCACTCCTCTCCTGCCACACATTCTCTCCAAAATCCAATAGTATGGGGTAGTACAAATTGTATGACCTCGTCTCTTTTTCATGCTCCTTCACCATCAAATAGCAAACCTCTGCTGTTACGAGTTGTTTCAGTTAGCTCAAGTGACAGGGGCTTCTAAAAGTGACCTTAAGTTATCAGTTGTTAAGGATATCAGTGTGATCCTACATAACTGGTTTATTTTTCCTAGAGCTCACCTTTCCTCTTTGAGGCCCAGAAACATAATTCAGAAAAATATTTTAAGACAATACTATTGAGCTGTTAAGGTCAAAGACTTTTAAGTTGTTTAAAATAAGGACAGCATTGTGAGGTATGCATCAGGTCAAAACTATGAAGTTATGCTACTGTATGAATTCAACCCTGTTTTTCATATTGTTTATCCTGTCATGCTGTATTAATTTCTGTTTTGTATCTAACAGCGAACTCAATCTCCAGCTTGATTTTTAGTATGCTGAGACACAGCATTCAAAATACCTGGAAATTATTCCAACAAAAAAAATAATTGTCTGCATCCTTCTTCAGCTACACATCCTGCAAAGAAAATGACTATGACAGGAAACATATAACTTTCAGAGGTCCTCTCCTTCTTTAGAAAGTCCTCCTTTCCTACTCCAGCAGTGGTTCATCCTGCCCCTCTCAAGCTCCTAGAGGTAGGTCCCTTTAAGCTAAGGAATGGCCTTGGTAATTTAACGTTAAATACTGCTTGAAAAATCAGATCATATTTTCCCACTTCCATTTAGCAATGGGTCTTCATCTGAGTGTGACTCAAGCTTCTCTGCCCATTCCTGAAACAACCAGGGGCTGTTATGTCTTATTTAGCTCAGACACCTGAAAAGAGATTGCTTTCCTTCTGGAGAGACCAGGCAGGACTGGGAACAGAGCAACACAAACCTTTGGGCACACTAGATTTGCCTTGGTTGTGGTGCTGTGGTTTTGTATTTACAGTCTGCCCAACTACAGGCATGGAACACAGCCACAGACTTGGCTTGTTCACCTTTGTTTTGGTTGCACCAACACCTATAAATGAAACAAAAAACACAGAAAAGGGTTTCTGATCTTAACCACTGCTGAGCCTTTGCCCAGCTGTACAACTTCTGGCTTTCCCTCATACAATTATGGAAGGACCAGAAGCTTGATCCTCAGTCATACAGAACCTTCCCCTCTGCAGAAGGGAAAGAAGTAGTTCTTATGAGAAGCCAAACAATACAGACGATAAGGCCAGAAGAAGCCATTGTGATCATCTGCTCCAGTCTCTTGCATAACACAAAATATAGGGCTTTCTTAAATTATCTGATCTTCAAGTTATAGTGTCTATTACAGGATAATAAAACATTCAGTTTTGCCTGTTCCACGTTAAATATGTGCTGCCTTCTTTCCAGTCTGAACCAGTCTGTCTTGACTTTTACCCACTGCAGAATATCAGGAGTTGGTTACCTGCAGTGAAGAGGTCTACAGTGAAGAGACGTGGTCCTCAGTTTGCCTCACCTGTCACTCTTGAGTGACAGGATAACTCCACTGAATGGTATCATCTAAGCAGTGCAGCTTCAAAAAAAGCCATGGACATGAACACCAGTCATCAATGATCCCTGGTTCCTTACCAAGCGTTACACAGCATTGCTGAGAGAGACCATTCCTTTCAAAGCCCGTGGGGACTCGTAGCAGTAAAGATGCAATGACTTTCAAAACACTGAAAATTGTTTATAATTGAAGTGGTCACTTATAAATAGCTCCCACTTGATGTCATGTGGCCAGCTTAATTAAGTGGTGCGGAGCGTGTGCGGTCATTCACCTCAGATAGAAAAATCTGTATTGGGCCTTCACCCTAATGTGAATTTCCTGACCTGACAGATGGGGATTGAGTGTCTGTTTATGCCAAGAGGAGTTTGCTAACATTATTCCTCTAATTACTAATTACACCAGTGAAAGGGGCTTTACAGCCAGAGTCCTGGATACGTGAAACTTGATCATCAGAGATTTGCAGGAAAGATGGAAGATTGATGGGTGACATCAAACAGCTGACAAGGAGGCCAAGGCAGCCAGACGGACAGCAGCTGCTCCAAGGGGCTTTGGGGGGTGGGAGGGGGCAGCTGCTCAGGGGGACAGGGGTCCATGAGGGACCAGCACTAAGGAGAACAAGCCATTTTAAAATTTCGCACCCCCCTGTCATTTCAGATATGAGTGGGTCTAATCTCGGGCTTGAGGCTGCCTGGGAGAGTGTCCACCAACAGGTGGTAAGGCAAAGGCAGAGCAGCGGGGCTGAAGGCAGTTGCTGCTACAGAGGGGCACCAGCTTCAGCTGCAGCAGGATGCTGTGAACAGTGGATCAAAGAAGAGGAGGTGGAGGACGTAAAACAGCTCCTCTGGGCCTCAGGTTTTTCAGATCCAAGCCTGAATCTCAGTGTGTCTATTCCCTGAAGCCCCAGGAAACTTGTCCCAGTCAGCTACAGTGTGAGGCCAAGGACACTGGGAAAAGTTCCCTTGTAGGGCAGTTTCCTCGCCCTTTCCTTTCTAGATTGCATAATATCGTCAAGCTGCATCAGCACCTGTTTAGAGGACCGGACCTAAATTATCCTGGTGGTCTGTGACTCAATGGTGGCATCAGCATGTTGTCTGAGTCTCTGAAAGATATTTGGGCCAGGCTGGTCTGTGTTTCCCCAGCCCTGCCAGTATCTGGTGGGCTGGTAACTGGCACTGCATCACAGGGCTTGTATAAGTCCAGTCTCCAGGGATCCTGCCATAGTGTACTTTATGTGGTCTGCAAACCACTGGTTTTCTTAGCATTCTTGGGAATCACAGGGATTGGCTGCCAGAGCTTCCCCTACATGCTGTGTTGCCTAAACTTCAGATCTCCCCAGCTGCAGCCACCCTGCCTGCAGAAACTCTGTGGAGACACTGAGACTCCCACACAACAGGATCCTTCTTCTGCTGGACGAGTTAAACCACCGTCTTGAATGACATTCCTTGAGTGGACACAAAAGTCCTATTACTTGCACAGCTACTTCTGTCCCCATCATGGAGAGGATTAATTATCATGAGCCCACATCACTGCACTAGCAAACCGAAGCCCTTATCCTGCCCAAACCCTCTATTGTACAAACCAAGCAGAGGGACCACTGGAAACACATAAACTGGAAGTCTACCAAGAAGTTGAGAGAAAACAGCTTTCACTGCCCTTGAGCAGTAGCCATCTGGCTGATTTGTATAATGTTAATTAGTAGTCTATTCTTGAAAAGGGACAAGTGCTTGGTTTTGCATTCCCTGAATATGAAGGCAGTATGGAGGCAAACAGTGAAGTGTTCTTATGAAAATCACTTTTTGCTCAGTGTAACAGAACACAGCAGCATTACCATAGGGATGAGTAGATCTGTGATATTAGAAACTTTTCCACTAGTACAGTAAGCTGAATTTCGAAGTGGTATGATACACAGTGTACATGTACATCAAAACATAAATAAACTCTACTGCCAACTAGCCAATAATCGAGGTCTCTACTCTAAGTTCTATCTTGGGTAACAAGTCTACCCTCCACCAGATTTTTCAGAATATTTACATCATGAGTGTAAGCTTGAAACAATCAAATGATAAGATAGGAAATACTAAAGTGTCATGATTCAGCATGTACACACATCCCACTGTTCCTGCTCCAGGTGAAATGTTGTAACACTTATACCTGTTCCTGAAGGATAGAATCCCTACTGATGTTTGCTTTCCTATGCTTGTACTTTTCTTTTCATAGATTCAAAGTACTGAGCATTTGTTAGCTTAGAGAACAGTCTTGCTCTTTCACTGCTATCAAGAATCTTGCCTGAATTTTGCATCTCCAGTTTTACAAATGCATACTGAACCACACTGAAAATATGGATATTTAACATTACAACTAGCTTTGCTTTGTCTTGTTCTTTCTTTCTTAATGTTTCAGACCTACTACTGTATACAAGTGTCTTATGCACTTAGAAAAAAACACTCAAAAAACACCACATCAAATTCTCACACATAACTCAAAAAGCAGCTGGGCAAAATACCCCCAGTTTGATCTTTATCAGGCTGATAAGCTGTTCTTTTAAAAAGTCTAATGCAAGTGAATTCCAGGGCTTCCCATCTAGGTCAGGAGCCTTTCAAAATGTGACTAAAGTATTCTATTTCCCCACTGACTTGAGGAAAACAAATGGATGAAAGTGTGTGCATAATGTTTCTTCCTTTCAACAATTCTTTAAATTCCAAATGCATAAGTGGAGGCCTAGATACCAGCGTGGGAGAATGGGCAAATGAATGGGTTAAGGCAGGTCAAGATACCTCAGTTTAAAAAGACACTGAACACATAGCATAGTCTCAAATGGTAATATTTCCATGCCTCACTTGTAGTTTATTTGCATTAAGAGAATTTGAATTATTTTCTTCAAATGCCTGCCTCAAATGCCTGCCTTTAGTGCATTCTCACCCTTCACCACACTTTGTGCAGTACAGAATGCTTTGTTCATGTCTTGGAGCAGTGATGCAGTGACTCCCAGGGTTCTGAGCTCTGTCACTGCTTTATTTTCTCCATGCCTTCACACTACTTCTATAGAAAAAATCAGGATCACGAATGTACTCATTCTTTCAGAAGATCACTCTGTTCCTGGATAGTTGATGAAGTATCAATGGTGGAATAAATGAAGCCTTGAGGAATGCCTCCCAAAGGCCAAGCTGCATCATCAATAGCCTTTTATCATGAACACTTAGGGAAAAAAAATTGGTTCATGGCACTGTGAAGCTTTCCATAATTTTGCCATGTTCTGAAAGGCAAAAAAGGACAGTGCTCTCTACAGGACATTCCACTGTTCTTGGCAGGAAAGATCTCCAAGTCTCTGATTTGAACAGGATCCTAGTACATGTAGTGAATCGACTGACTAACATTTCCTTAAAATCTACTCAAACCACTGGAAGAGAAGTGCTGCCAATTGTACCTGCTGCATGTTGCTAATCCACTCATTCTGGGCAGAAAAGAAGGGTAACCCACCTCAGTCTGACCTGTTTTTTCTCTATCAGACAGCACTCTGATCAGAGGTAAGGATACCTCCAGTGATCCAGGGCATGTGGGCGAAGATGAGTAAGGTAGGTACAAAAGCTCAGGTCCCTTAAGGTGTCTGGGGAGCCCAGTGCCTACAGATCCGGGCTTCAGCCTCTTGTTCAAAATATCTAGAATTACCTGAACTCTGATGGCAAAGTCTGAATGAAGTAAGTGTTGAGCTTTAGAAGTCAATAATTTCCTTACTTTAGAACTGATCAGCTTTTCCCATAGCTAACTTAGTGCCCCAAAACAACCAACAGAGATGCATTTGCTCCAGTTTGGAATCTCAAGTACTGAGCTCTAGAAAGGAACATAAAGTGCTGATTGAACCTTTTGTGCAAAAGCTGTTATGATCTCCAAAATATAATTCCATCACCTCTGAAATGAAAACCACTCTAGGAGTGATTAATTTTCAGAGTAGTCTTTAATTCCATCCAAACTCTCACACTTTTTGGTGGCATAGCTGTGTCTTTCTAGTGTTGTCTAAACAACATTACACTGGAAGACTTTCAATTTCAGTTAATTAACCTTCTGTCCAGGAAGACAATATTTGCTGTTACAAAATAAAAAAAAAATTAAATTTCAATTAAATCTTGAAAATGTTAGCTATTTGCCTAAATGGAAACCAGACAACTTGCAGTTTATAGATCCACACTGGTAGTAATGGCACTCAAGATTTACTGGTGAGAGTTTGCAGTAAAAATAACTAATTCGTCAGTGTTTTCTTTAAATTATTGTTGTTTAGTCATCAGAGGATTTTGTGGGACAATGAAGAAAAGCAAAGATAATTCAAGGCAAGTGAAAAAATATGTTTCCACCAAAAAAAGCCTTCTGTTGGCATGTAACTTATATTTTAAAGAAAACTAAGAAATCTGCTTTCTTTCATTTCGCTCACAGTCCTAATTTGACATACCCAATGACTTTCACAATGACTTTACAACATTTACATACTCCAAGTTAAGGGTGCAGTTGAGAATTAGAGATTAGACACCATAGCTGGTACATTGGGCCAAACTGCTGAGCTTAGCTGTTTATCTCAAATCTCTCCACATTATTTTCAAATGCTGACTACTACCTCTCCTAAAAATCACTGGATACAAACTAAGTATTAAGGATGATCTGAAAGCACTGGCACAAATGCATCTGGAGCACGGCCAGACTTTAATTATGTACTGTACCTTTTCCATTAATGGCCCTCCACATCTTGCAGCCCTGCCACAGTAAATGTTTTGCTTTGTCTGAAGTAATGAGATGGAGAGAGATGGAAAAAGGCCTGCTTTTTCATTTTGACTGCTATTAATGTAAGTTAAGAAATTTGACTGATGGGAATTAGTGTTAACACAGTTTGTTAACTAAGAAAAGTGCTAATTAGAAATGCTTTTGAACTCAATCTCTGCAATGATATAATACAAAAAACTTGCCACATTTTATTTGCTTAAAGCTTACTGAATCCATATGAATGGCTAGTCATGGCAGAAGCTACCCAATGTTGATGATATATTATTACCGAATCTTTGTAACTTTTATTTATTATACAACATCTGTCAGTAATGAGTGGAGCTTTTACATTAAAGCAAGTGTTAGCATCTGATAGAGATGAAAATATTATTTATCTTTTCTAAAATTATTTAATTTGATCTTTAAATAAATAGTTTTCTGATAATTAAATCACTCTGACAAAGCCTTGGTTTTGCTGGCATTTGCAGAAAAAAAGACACCACAAATTATTTCAACTTCCCGTATTGTTACAACTTGCTAAAATCTTGCACAAAGGATACATACGTGGACTTTGGTGGGGCAGAAAACTGTCTTATTTTGTGCTTATATCACATAACTGCACAGTGTCCTTCCAAAGAAGCCAAAGAATGCTCCTCCCTTACAGATAATTCCACAAAGGTAAGCCACATTTCATAATACTTTCCAACTCTCACTGTCTTGGTAGGAGAGTGCAAGATGAGACCCTGGCAGGCAGAGATTGCCAACAGCCTGCTTATCTCCATCACCTGGTTCTCACCACCCTTTTCCTAGTAACAGGGGCTACAACAGTTGCAGGGGACACTATACAGGTTCAGGGCTAGATCCTGATGACCTTAGGAGTAAGTTCAGGAATTATCTGGACTTTCTATAGGAGGGCTCACAGATTTTAGGCTTTGAACTTATCTAATCAGTTATCGCAGAAGCCAGTCTTCCCATGTTCTTTTATTTCATAATTGCCTGGGAAATGGTGGTAGTGGGGTGCCCAATAAAGAGCAAGAGAGGAGGCATTCCAGCACAGCTGACGAGGAAGAGGACCACACCTGCATAAATATGTTCATTGGAGCACTGTGCCTGGAGTTCACAGGATGGGGTTCTTGGCAGGTGTAGCTCATTTCACATGGAGCAGCTGTGTCTAGAAGCAAGGACTGGCAGGAGAGAGGTGCTGTGAAAGATGAGCTCCTGCTGGGCAATGCTGGATTTGATTCTTTATGATGCCACAGTGTGTGGTCTAGTTTGAATTCTGGAGATGCAGGATAAGAAAAATTTGTGAAGTAGGAATGATGCAGGTGGGGAAGAGAGCAGCACAGGATGCTTTTCTAGTCTGTGGTAAGGAGACAGTGGCTGCACTTCAGGTTTATGAAAGAGTAAAGGATCTAGTGGGTGACAACATAAGGCATGATAGTGTTTTGTGATATAGTCCTAAGACTGGGAAGTTTAATCATGGCTGTTCTACAAAGCAAATTTCGGGCACTAGTATGACTGAGAGCCAAAACAGAGCAGGAGACAGTCATTGCTCCATGTACTTCTTTCTAAAATGTGCTCACTGAACCAGATATATTGGGGGGTGTATATGCTCAGGAAAATGGTTTAGAAAGAAATGAGGGGGAAATAAAGTCAGAGCAACAGTTTCAGCATAGTCTATAATGTGGCAATTTAGTTATTCTGACATTGGACATCACCTTAAGAAAATCCAGTTAAAAACTATCCAACTACAAGTTCACTGAATGAGACTACCAAGGCCAAAGAAGTATGGCCCTAGCCATTTCATTACTCCAATTCTTGTACAGCTTACACTTATTTTTAAAAATAATCTCTTGTTTTTTAAAAAAATAAACACATCATGTCTTTCCAACTCTTTTCATCAATATTTTCATTGCAAACTCTGGCATACAGCTCAAGTCTGTTTACCCTCCATGGTGTTAATGTTTGTTTTTAATGGATTAGAAACTTTTTTTTTCCATCAGTAATGGCATAATGTTTCAAATCCTACTTATTTAGACTTTGCTTTGTTTGGCTGTTGAGAAACGTTAGCAGCTAGTGCACAGCAGTGCTGCGCAAGTCACCCTTTCTGCATGGTCGTAGGTGTAAGGACTGCTACAGAAGCATATCTCCATGAAAGACTTTATAACCTTAGGGAAAATACTCCTTTTGTGCCAGAAGAAAGCATGCAGTGATGCAGGATTTGAAAATGCAGGAGATTAGAGTGAAGAAGGGGAGTTTGGCTTTCTGGAAGAGTGGGAGAATGTTTTCTTTGGATTTCTTCCTTTAGGGAGAAATATAAAAACCTGTGATCTGTTTTGGAAAGGGGCAGGAAAAAAACTGGAGATACCTGAATTTGGATTTTTTTTGCTGGCTGATAGCACTGAACTACTTCCAAAATTCAGTTACCTAGAGACAGTAGAATTACAATACCAAATGCCGGAGTCTTTCTTTAAAGAGACTGTTGCACAGCATCCAGCTGGAATTTGGAACTCATTTTACTGACAGATGATAATGGATTTCATTTTGAGCTTTGCCAGGAATCCTTATGCCATTTGCTACACAGAGGAAAAAGCATTCTCCTTGCACATGCATGCATGTGGGAGAGTGGACTAAGAAAGCATCTTTTCCAAAATTAAATACAGGGCCTTGCAAGTTTTGAGTTTTTTTCCCAGTAAAACAAAGTTGGTGGATACTCCTAAATCTCAATGTATTTGTATAAAGAAAGTTTGATCTGTTCTGTATGTTATACTTGTGATAAACAACAGAGTATACAAGCACTTATAATTCAGCTTGACTGGAAACATTTAAGTGAAGAGAAAAAAACACTGACTGGACAGGCACCCACAGAATGCAAGAGCTAGAGGGAGAAGGGAATAACTACCATTTTCTTTGCTTTTGGCCATGTTATTAGATGGACCAGTTTAAATAGGTTAGGCCCAGGGCATGCACAGAGTGGCCCAGAACTGGAGGGCAGGCCCTCCCATGTGGTAGATGGACTTGTCTGAATTGCATCGCCTTTACAATCCAGCTGTTCTCTTTCCCTCTAACCATCCCTGCAAGTTCTCACAGTACAGCAAGCATCTAGCAACCCTTATTTTATCAGGAAGGCCCATTACAGTCCGAGGAGATGTTGTTTTATTGTCTCATGATTACAACTCAGTCTAATGAAGAAGTTACTGACCTTTGGCACTAGGAAAATAAGAGCACCATGTCATATTCAGAAGACGAATGTGTTAATATATTTACATTTGGCTTAACCTTTATCCCTTGCAGGGCACATGCACTTTCAATTTACTGATAGAAGAAATAGGCTTTCTAGATCCTAAAGCCAAAACAGATACTTGCTCCACGTCGACAAGGCCAATTCAGCCCATGTGAGAAGCTTTATGCAAATTATATAAACAAATCTAGAGACTAAGAAATAAATTATAAAGAATCATTTGGTGGCCAGAGAAGCAACTGTAGGCAAAGACCTCCTACATCCAACTTGGTATGTGAGAGTTCAGGGAGGCTGTGGTAACACATGCTATAGCTGTCAAATCTGTGTAACTTGTGAGACACTTGTGTCCTGGGGGGTTGCAAACTTCAAGCAAAAGCTGTTACCAGCCCAGATGCTGCAGTGCTATGAACCTAGAAAGGAAAGCAAAATGGGGTTTATGTCCTCCCCTTCTTCCTTTCGGAAGGGAAAAAGGACTGAACAGTGTTCTCTGGGTGGGAGCCGGGGGNATACCTTTCTTCTTCTTTTAGAAATATAAGAAGGATGGAAGGCAGTTTCCTTAGCATTGCGGAGGGCCATGTTAGTTGTTCTTGACAACTTTTCTAGACAGTTTTCTAAAACAGAAACAGCTTGCTGAAGCCATAATTCAGGAAGCCTCCCTGTTTCAGCAAAACTTAAATCTTATGAAAGCAATATAAAGCAATTAAGTGTGTTCTTAAGGACTCAAGCAAAGAGAATCTGCTTAGTTCCCAACTAAAGCTGAGGTTCTTACTGAAAAGATAATTTTTCCAAATAATTTTCAAGCATTTAAAATAAGCACATTTTTAAAACAAAGCAAGCGGGATAAAAATTAATTCCCCTCTCAGTTAATCAGGTTTTAATTAATAAGAATCAAAACCTTTACTTTAGTTCTTTAGTCAGCCATAGTCTTCAAGTAGAGAAGAAATGACATGTACAACTAGTAATGCCTTTCCACTCTCCACACTTTACTGAAGAACAAGTAAGTGCAAATGTTGTTTAAGTTGCCCTAAAAGAAAAGTCAACCAACGTTCCTTCTCTTCCTGAGGGAGGTAAAGAGTATGCCTCATTTTTAAACACTCCTTCTATACTGGTATTAAAAGTGTGGGCATGCAGACGTGTTATTGTGTCTAGCTACTCCACAGTACACTAGTACTCCAGTATTAACTGCGCATGCTTTCTCACCCTGCTGTATAAACCCATAATATACAGGCTTGTTAAGCTATCTCCCGGGGAAAGGTAAACTATGCTTTACTTACACAGAGTATTATTCAGAATTGCAAGCGTATTGTAAATTCATGTCTTAGATTACTCCATACAGGTATTCACAAGTGGTGGTTTTTAATCAGCCAAAAAATTAAAGGCTGATCTTGGCATTTTTAGGTTGTCACTCTCCCTGAAAATCTCACCATAAACATTCCTGTCACACACAGAGTCATCACATATAGTCCCATTAACTCTTGCACTAGACCAAATTTCACTTCTTGGAAACGTCAAGCTTACATCTGCACATGCCTGTTTCCTGCAGAAGGTACCCCAAACTGCATACTCTCTCTCTGAATCTGAAATCTGCCTATTCCTCCAACCAGAGGCTTATCGATACAGCTCAAATATATTCAGGTTTGCTAATACAAGTTTTGAGATTGCAGCAACTTCATCTTTTAGTTATCAGAAGGAAGCTGAAGTTTTTCAGATGGCTCAGCTGCAAAATATGCAGCTGGATGTTGTGTTGTGCAGTCCAGACCTTCTGAAGGAAAGAAGGGCTGTAGTTTCCCAGTATTTCTGATTTGTCTGTCTGTTTCAGGATTTAACCAAGGGGGTTTCACTGATATGGTTCACAGCTTGGCCTACAAACATCTTTGGCAGCACAACAGAATGGACAGAGACAAGCAGCCAAACAGGGGTTGTCTTCAGCTGACTTCAGTGATGGATAACCCATTTTCAGACTATACATTACAACCCTTTGTAATAGAGCATAAATACATAGAGCATAATTTCTTCCTCTCCTTTGTTTGTGAGAGTGGTGGAGGTAATTTTAAATGAACTGATATAAATTCCTAGTGATCAGCTGTCCTACTTTAGTTGGACTTGGTATCTGCTACAGCGTCCAACAATAAACAAGTTATCAAGATGCATTTACTAAGGTGGTAAGAACCAGAACAAAAACCATTTCCTTCAAAGAGTCCTTATGCATCAAGCAAACCCATAGCAGATAGAAACAGGCCAGTTCATGGCTCTCACAGCCACTGCTTGTGCTCTCAGAGCCTTCAGTTGGCAAACATCAATCTCTCTGTTTTTTAACCTTCCAATGATCTGAGAATACAGATCCAGGTAGAGACATAATTAAACAGTTATCTTATCCCACCAAAGTCGTGGGAATGCACATTCCAGCCACACCATCAAGATCTGGGTGCACAACCCTCTCCTGTCACTCCTCCCAAAATTTATATTTATTCCTATAGACTGAGTCATGAAAAACCTGATGGGTTGTTCGTAGTTAGGGTATTTAGCTATGTTATCTGTGCATTCAACCCCAAACCTCTCTATTGTTCCGCCAAATCAGCTGGTGATCCTGCCCCATTTCTCCATTCCATACTCTGTCAGTGCACCTCAGCTGATACAGTCTGTGCATCCAAGACTTTAATGACGAACAAGGATATGGTGGGAAAGTCCTGCAGCCTGTTTCTTTGAACAATTGATTTTTGCTTTTTCCGGACAATAAAAGAAAAACTCAAAAAGAGAAAAATGGACACCAGCCAAGAAATCAGCTGGGGGGAAATGTTAATGGATGTTGGCAAATCTACTGTGCAGCTTTCCAATATTACCAACTGCATCACTATTTACAAACACTGGGAAGACAACTTTCTGCAAATTAAAATGATGAGAGACTTGCCTGTTACATCCCCTATGAAGCTAAATTCCTACTTCATCACTAAAGCTGTGTAATAAAAAGGTGTTTTATACAGCACACACACTAGGTCAGTATCATCCCAGAACGAAATCCGGACTAAGTAACACACTGCACAGCAGGGTTTTACGCTCTGACAAATATAAAGATTTGGAGGCTCTGAACAACCCCGGTCGGTATAAGGGGGTGGGGGAAGGGCAGCATGTGGTTTGGGGTATTTTCACCAAATGTTAAATCACACAGAATATTTCACTCGTCTCTAGTGTGAGATCACAACATGACTCCTCTGTAATGAATTCTTTATCTTGGCAGCTCTCCTGTTTTCTCCCAACAGTGCCTCCCTCTCCCCTTCTGGTCCCAGTGCCGTAACATATGGTAGTATTTGGAGAGCCACTTGGGCCTGGGAGCAGGCCTGGCCGCCCACACCTGCACACCCCCTGCCCCACTGCTGGGCCCGGAGCTCGCTCCTTCACCCTCCTCAGGGGTACACCAAGAGCTGCCACGCGTGCTGCCATGTGGCCCTGGGGATGAGATGTGTCACTTGGTGTCCTGGGGATGTGTCATTTGTGTGCCACCTCAGCACTCGCCACAGCAAGGCTTCTCCTTCGGGCAGCCGTGATGGGGGTGGCTCGGGGTCTCAAAAATTATGATGAAAGTACCCAAAACCCCCAAGAGAATGCACAGCATCCTTCAGGTTAGAAGGAACCACAGTGGATCATCTGGTCCAACCTCCNCCGGTGTGCGGCGGAGCCCCCCGGCCCCTCTGCCCCCGCCACCGAGCGTGGCCCTGCGGGTTTCTTCGCTGCTCCTCCTCTCCTCGGCACTTTCCTTTCTGAGATGTGGGTGCCAAGTTTCGGCTCGGNGCAGAGTTCCTAGAACCACAGGGCATAGAGTTGTATCCATATGGTTCTTGCCTATCTCCAGTGAGGGAGGCTCCACAACCTCTCCGGGCAACCTGTTTCAGCGTGTGGCAACCCGCACAGCAAAGCTCGCACTCATATTCAGGTGCAACTTCCTGNGGTGCCAAGTTTCGGCTCGGAGTGAACTTTTTATAAACTGCTGAACAACGAGGTTTGATGGAGGTGCTGACACAGCATTAACCGTAGCGTTGAAAATGTGAGGCCGTAATTTTCCTGCCCGAGTGTGTGCAGCTAAAAGGCACTTTTTTTTTTCTTTTTTNCTGCCTCTTGTCCTGCGGCTTGGCCTCAGCGAGCAGAGCCTGCCTCCATGCTCCGACACCCCCTTTAGATCTTCACAGCCGCTATGACGTCCCTCCCCGCGGCCGAGCAGGCCCGGCTCCGCAGCCCTTCCCCGCGGGGCGATGCCGCGGGCCGGGCCCCGCGCTCCCCCGGCGGGCGGGCNAGTGTGAGGATCTAAAGGCATATTTAGGTTTCCAGGTTCTGTGTAAGCAATGTAATTCTCATAAATCTCGACTTGCAAGAGAGAATTTGGTTTCAAAGTAGGGTGGTAGTTTAGCAAACAATAATATTTATCTCACATGTGTTTATCTAGCCCGGCTTCTGCAAGTGAGACAAATTGCTTCTGTGGCTTCCTTGTTTTCTGGATTCCTGTTGTGCCCTATTAGAAAAAGGAAAAAAAGGCAGGTTTTTGTTTTAGTTGATGTGGGTTTATGTTTTGTTGGTTGGGTTTTTTTTTTTCCTTATCATATGCCAGCAGCACTGGTTAAATATGAGGAACTTTTAATTCAGGAGGAGGCTTTTAAACGGGCTCATTGCTTTTCGCAAAAAGCCACAGATGTCCAAAAATCTCTTAAGTATTTACTTGCTTTTACTTTTATTTGCTAGTAACCATATAATAAAAGCTTAGCCAAACAAGACCACTTTTTGAGTAGCTTAGGCTGTTCTTTCCCATTTTTCCCTAGAGCACAGATTTTTCAGTATAGTGCTGAAGTGCTTGAGCCCTTTCTTACTTGTGAATCTCATTCCTACCCTTGGGAAACCTCCCTGAAGCATAAGAATGGGGGTGAAGGTTCAATCTTCATCACCTACTCTGTTCCTGGTCTTCCTGCAATGTTTAATACAAGGTGCCAATTAGTGATTATGTTTTTTTTTATGGTGGTGTTTATTGTGGTTGTGGATATTGTGCAGTGAATTCACTGAACAAAGTGCTTTGTATGCTCTGCTGCCTCTACATGTAATTTTACATTTCTTAAATGCAAACCATTATATTGAAGTATTTTTAAAGGTAGGAAATAAAATGCTTAAAATTTAGGAAATGTCAAAGTTGGTATTTTCTGGACCACACATCGAGGCAGATGGAAAAAAATGTTGAATGTTCACTGAATGGGGCAAGAATTCTGCTAGAAAAAGTATGTGATCACCTAATTAAAGATTATCGTAATGCCTATACCCATGGGGGCTGACTTGAGATTCCTTGTTTCAGTAATTCTGGTATCATCTAACTGCTTTCTGTTCCAGTTAAGCTAATTTCACTTTCTGTGCTGTGCTGTTCACAGACAGAGCCTGGGGAACTTGGGAAAAACTGTCCCCTTGGTGCGGTCAGCTTGAACTCAGGCTTCTGAGATGCTGGGCAGCCGCTGAAATTTCTTACTGCAGGAGTGCTCTTATTCAGCTCTTACAGCCATGGGCAAGAGCACACTCGGTGCAAAACTGTCAAATGCCAGCAAATCTCTTCTGAGCATGTGTGAATCAAGATTCATCAAGTGTGGCCAAATGTGGGTGTACATAATGTAAATAAACATGCTCTGTAAAAGCAAATCTTTGACACAAGTACGGCTCTGCTGCCAAATTTAATTCCTTCCTCTTGAACACAGAGGGCATTGAATATCTTAACTACTTAATCACATAGGGGGTTTTATTAAAGGATGAACATGATTTTTAAAAATCAAATCTCATTCTGCAAATAGTCTAACCACACTTTCCCTTCCCCCACCCACCCTACCCCAGTAATATACAAAGTTTAAACTCAAATATATAAAGCTCAGGAACTGAAAGCAGTCCGTAAAAGAG
This sequence comes from Donacobius atricapilla, assembly GCA_013397315.1. Classification (NCBI taxonomy): domain Eukaryota; kingdom Metazoa; phylum Chordata; class Aves; order Passeriformes; family Mimidae; genus Donacobius; species Donacobius atricapilla. The sequence continues at coordinate 403,163 of WBMY01009482.1, forward strand.
AGTGTTGAGCAGCTTGAATTTTAGATCTCACCAGACATAGTGCACAAAACTTATTTCTCACTCATGCTCAGTATTGTATATAAAATATCATATGAATCTGAAATTATTTGGGAGATGACAAAAACTATCAAGTAAATAAATGTCTCTCCTCTTAGTTCATATGTAAAAAATTTTTAAATCTTTTGCTTGTATCAATTTGAAAAATATTCTTTCCTTCTATTGGAGGCAAAAGGAGTTTACTAGAACTGGTTTTAAATTGTACCAGATAGACTGAGTGGTGAAATTTCACATTTTAATGTGTTTATGACTTGCACTATTTTATTAGTTCAGTCTATGAAAAGCATTTTACCAGTGCTGTTAAGATTTTTATGAACAGGTATACTAACAAAAATATGATTTAAATGGTATTTACTAAGCAAATAATTGCTTTTACTAAATGCACTGTGAAAACTGGCGAACGCACTACTTAATAACACAGAGGAAATATGGATTTTCCAGAGCCTCATATTATAGTTTATGTATATCTTTCTTGTTTGTAATGTGCTATGCAGAAGAACTTGGAGTTGCAAACTGTATTTGCCTTCAGATATTTATCATCTATTTTGATTAGGTTCACTACAGAATTAAATTGCAAAATACAGATTAAGATTCTTAAGTATTTTTAAACTTAGCATGTCTTAAGTAGCTAAAAGGTGATATTTGCTAAGTGAAATGTGAATTCTGGGCAAATACAGCCCTTAATTGAAATAACTGTCATTTATTATTTGTTCTTATTAACTAGTATAACTAAGCATAGCAGCTGGAAGCCATGTTCTGTGCTGACTTTCCATCTGTATAATTTCTCTCATTTCATTGGCATTTTAGGGCCTGAAAATTGAACTTAAATCTTGTGAAACCTCTAAAAATGTTCTGAATAGGATGGCTCCACTTTTGATTGCTATTCATACTACATCCACTTCCGAGAAACATTAACATTCCATTGAGCTTTGATATTCTCTCACCTGCCCATGTTGTACAGCAAAAGCTCGGGCTCTTAAGAACAAAAGCCATTATTAAATGTGGGTGTGTCAATCAGCAGGTAATGAAAGTGGGTCTGCAGATTTCCAAGTGGTGATGTCCTACCTTAAGGCTACAAAACTCCTGATAAACCACCTTTCCGAGCAATGCCAGTTGTATTCACTGGTGTACAAGCTCCCTAGTTGTTGAAAGTAAAGCATGCTAGAGTGGTTACTACTCTGATTGTTCATAAATCACTGATATGTTTGATGCTCAGATGTTTTGAGTTTGAGTTTTCAAATGTTTCTTCTCAGCCCCTACAGGTAAATTTAAAATTCTGTAATGATGTAATGAAATGAACTTACTGGTTGTTGTCCCAAGGGGAAAAAAAACCAAACAATTTAATAAAACGAACTCACAACCAGCAAGAAAAAATCCCAGACAAACAACCAAAAAAGCAACCAAACAAAAACCAGTAAACCCCACAACATTAAGTACCACAAAAATAAAATGACAGATACCCAGATTGTCTGGAAATGGGAGGAGGGTAAGATGACTGCTTGATGCTTTTCTTGGCCAAGGAGATCTAGAAACTGGTACTGAAAAAATAAACAATGTACCTGACTTGTTCAACTGTCTTCCCTAGAACAGCTGCCCTTTTGTGTCAAGGAAATTAAGCTGAGAAAACAAAATAGGTATAAAAAGGAAGAAAAAAATGTGTGCTATATCTGCTTTTTTCTTCGGTGTGAATTTAAGTTAGATATTTTCTTAACATACCTATGCTATTCCAATACTGCTGTGATGAAGATATGTAGGCTATGTGTACTGGGTTTTAGCAGCTGGAAAAAAATCACTTTACGGAGGAACACAATGAGGCCTTGAGAGCAAAATCATGGGAAGATGAGGCACCTTCTGCGTTTTGTGAAAGCAAGGATTTTGGACAAACATTTGCTGCTTACATGGAGCTTCCAGAATTAGGTTGATCTTGCAGATTTGGAGCTTCTCCAACTAAGGGACATAGAAGTTTCCCACACAGATGGTTATTTCTAACACCGAGAGACTTTGGTACATTTCAACTCTTGGCATGACCAGGAGTTTTAAAACCAGGACAGTGTCATTTGTAACAATGGTGGTTACTGGATGTTTTCCAGTGAGAGCCGTCTGGCTTGGCCTTAACTGGAGTTTGTTTCAGGTAGGTTAAACAGTATTCAGTTGCCAATACCACATTTCCAGCTTCAATTTTTTTTAAATTCACAGTTGAACCAGCATTGTTGATTCTGTGGGATATCTGTTCCCTGCATTTTGGCCTTATTTGTGCTGTTTGTAGTGCTCATGTTAAATTCTCAATGGCAACCTCCCTAGACTATATCCATAATTTTCCAGTAGTTATTTTTATGGTTTTTTCTATCCTGTTCATTAAGCTGGGAACGTCATTTGAGGTAGCCTTAGGGTCACTAATCTATCCTCTTTCAGATCCTTTCTCAAGCCTTGATACTACAATAACATTTGAAAGAATAAAACTAAGTAGAGGAGCAGTTGTATATTGAGGGAGAAAATATTTTTAAAGTAACCATATACATTTTACTACTTTTCCTTCACTTTTTTATGTTGTGATTTTAGGTGGTGAGCTGTAGAAGCAGGGTCTGTTTCTTCTCTGTCCTTTCAGTGCCTTGAACATTAAGGATACTGTTACAGGATTGATAATATAAAGCCAGTATTGCAAAAATATTAGATTTTTAACCTCAGAAAATAGTCTAATCAGTTAAACACCTTAAACTCTGTATTTATGCTGTACATTGACTATTGACTTCAGTTCATGTTCTCAGTGTGCAGCTTTTCTGAAAAATGATCTTTAAGGGTTTCAAAACTGGTCAATCTAGAAATAGATGACATGCTATTAATGACTCCGGGAAGTCTCGATCATTATTTACTGTGAAGATGTATGTAGCTACTTCGGATATTTACTGGCTGCTTCCTATTCCCAGGTATTGCACTTTTTTTAGAAAAGCAGTTTCTTTTCTTCATTTAGCACTAGGGAGGTATAGGCTGTCTCTAATAATAATTTTTTGTGAAAAAGACCTTGTACTGAGCTATATATACTTCTGTAGAATTAAGTATGGTTATAATTTTCACTGCCAGTTCAGTTATTTTTTAGAGGCTCATTCCATGTCTTTTATTTGAATGTATTAGCCAGTGGTTTGCCTATAGTATAAATCTTCACATTGCTGTTCCATGGAGCAGCTTTATCACCTTGTTTCTTTGAAGCGGAACATTTTCAGTGGGAAGAAGATGTGGCCCACTGATGATAATTTCTTCTTGGATAACAAAAATCTGGAGTTGGATAATTTTGTTTGCATGAGTCCTTTTTTTTTTTTTTTTTAAATACTCATTTTGCACAAGCAGGACCTACCCTGATGTTTTGCTTTGATGTTTTGTCACAGGATGCTGAGAGGGTGGGCACCACAGTGGAAACAAGGAAAATTCTCTTCTCTTAGAAAGGCTTATAGTACTTTTGTGAAAGAGGGTGTCATTGCTCAACCATAACTCTGAAAATACCTGGGAATTATTATATGGGCTAGAGCATAAGAATTTGGAGAAGGGATCTGAGGATGGAGAAAGCCTGAAGTGAGATTAGATAATGAAACTGGAGACTAGCTGAACAGAGACAGAGAACAAGAGCTGGGGAGCAAGTCACAGGTGAGGAATAAAGAGTGGAAAAGGAAGGAGAAATTAACTAGGAACAGTTGTGACCAAGGGGTGGAAAACTCAAGGAGAGAGAGGATGATAAGGAAGACAAGTTCCACAGACGTTGTTGCAGTGATATTAATCAGTGCTAAGCAGGTTTAATTTGTGGGCAGCAAGCTATCAGCATGTTTTAAGGAGGACCTAAAGAAGGCATAAGGCAGGGGTTTAGAACTCTCTGATAGATATTTTTTTATGTATCTGAAGAACTGCAGGAAGTTGCTGGAGTAAGCTCTCTATTTCTGTACCATGCTTACTGTAGGATCCTGAGTAGAACCTGACATTCCTGATTCTTGCTGCTCTTGAGCTGTCAGCATCTCTCTGTGAGACTTACTGGACCTTGTTTCCCTCTCTTGCTGGTCCTCACTGAAGTGGGCAGTGTAGGGATAACAACTGCTCCATTAGTTCATGCCACAGGTAGATAGATGGTTATTCTAAAGATTCCGTGTCTGCTGGTCAGCACTGGGAACACTGCCACATGAGAGCATTTCAATCTCACTTCTGACAGCCAGAAAATTATGCATTTCCACACAAGCATGGGCATCTAAATTCTTCCTGTTCAAAGAATGCTGAACTTTTACTGTCCAACTCTTGGCAGGTATACAGTGATAGCTTCAATAAAGATTACCTGCAACTCCTGTGCATGTTGACAATATTGGAATATCTAGAGCTCTTTCACAGTGCTGTGCAACAGTAGCTATCTTGCAGCTTTAGGCACAAAGACTTAAAAGAGCAAAATGAAATTCAGTGTACTTGGTGCAGTCCCCACTACTGCTGTCACTTCTCCAATGAGCAGTATCTGCTGCCCCAGTGCAGCAGGACACTCATAAAATCCACCATGTTTGCACACTCCTAGAGTATCAGTGATATGCGTGGTCTCTCTAGCACTTCATAATTTTAAAAACTTGAGGTTTATTTTGTGCTGCAATAAACCACCAAGGAAGTTCATGATGTGTGGAGCTGTAGACGCCCTTTTGGATTAGTTATCTGATCTGTAGCTACTTGTAGTTTCACTTAATGAGCCAGGTGATCTTTACATCTTTTTTGTTTTTCTGACTATTCTGTGGTTAGAAAAATGGGGCATACTCATGTGATGTTATCTTTTGTTACCTTAAGTGTTTGACAAACTCTTTCCCACCATGCAAGCATGCACTGTTTTGAAACTCAAGTCAGCTGTGACTTTCTCCCATCCCAAGCCATCAGTTACTCAAATTGCAGACATTTAGGTAGGCTTTGTACCAGCTAAAAAAAGGGAAAAATGAAGAAGGGTACTGTAAAACTGAAAGATGCTTCTCTTGCCATCTGAGTCTTTTCCTTGGAATGATGATTTTCCTCACTTTACCATAACTCAGCTCATGTTTCGTTCCTATTCCACAAGGATTTTGTATGTAATATAAATATATGAAAATATTCAATATCCTAAAGTTACCACTCTGTCTTAAATCTCTTTAAATCTCTCTTTGCTATGATGCACACTGTGACTCTGCTTAGCCTGGTCCTGATTAATGTGACTGTCCTGAGTCTGCCTTGATCTGACTGAATCCCTTTCCATGTTTACCAGTGCAGCTGCACTGGTAACCTTGCAGTTTACACATGCAGATATGCATTGAAAAAAAAAAAAAAAAAACAGTGATTCCTGTGCATCACAACCATTACAAATGCTTTCAGCCACCACTAATGCTGATAAAGAATACTCTAGAGAGAGATGGAGATGTGCTGGAGATAGCGACTCACTCTGTGAAAGGGATTCCAGTAGGAATATGAAAGAGGGTAACCAGTAAAAGTTGTTTAAATTACATAATTTTTAAGCTTTTGTGGATATACATCACTAAAGTGTTCCAGACTTCTCTTGTTCTGCATTTTTTTAGTGCTGAAAATATTTTTTACATTACGTTAATGCATATACTACTGCAAATGTTTGAAAACTGCTAGTGTTTTTAACTTAGCAATATTGTAGTGTGCAACTTGCCATTGGTAAGTAATTTTTCTTGATTCAGAATATTTTGTGAAACCATGCAAGGGTCACACTATGCATAAATATTCCTTCATAAAACATTGTAAAAATAATGTTACAATATACAGAAAATAGTGTCTGGGCATTATCTAATTCACTGGATGAGGGAACTGGTTTTTTTTTTTCTACATCGAATAATCAAAATAATGCATATATTCAAAATTCATTTCTTGTTTGCTACCTGAACTGTCAAATCTGCAAATGCCATTTAAAAGTTAGTACGTCTTTGTGAGGTGCTAATGGGTCATTTGCCTGAGAAAGGGTTTAAGGCTGTTAGTAAGCATGTGTGTTTTCCATAGCATAATGCTGCCACCTGATGGCAGAAAGAATTGGGACAAGTGGTAGGGACTTTTTCAGTTTGCGTGCAGTTTCAGTGTGATTAATACAGTGATGCTTAATATGACCTAAAGTGATGTAAAGCAGTCTCTGCAAGATTACTCTTTGAAACGACAGAGAGGAGCTTTTGTTGGCACGAGTTTTAATATTTATTTTATAAAAATATTTACTTAAGTATTTTATTTTGGAATGCAGGATGACTGGACACCTAGCATCTCTTTCATTGTTGGGACCAAGATTGAGGATGAAATCCATAGCCAAGCTTTGGCTCTTGCTGTGCAGGTGCCACTGCGAAAGCTCTTCAGTGTGGTAACGCGTGAAGACATTTACAGACAGGTATTCCAAGAAAGTAGCTTTTAATAATGAACCAAACTGTAGATGTCACTTCTAGATCCTGCCTTCTTTGGTCTGTGGCAATGATAAACTACTCTGTGGAAGTTTCAAAAATTACACTTACTCTTTAGGGTTGGAAAAGACCTTTAGGATCATTGAGTCCAGCCTTTGAACACCACTTTATCAACTAAACCACAGCACTAAGTTCCACATGCAGGCATGGTGACTCTACCACCTCCCTGGATGGGGGCAGCCCATTCTAAGGCTTGACAACCCTTTCTGTGGAAAAATTCTTCCCGATGTCTATCATGAACCTGTCCTGGCACAGCTGGAGGCCATTTCCTCTCATCCTGTCATTTGTTGCCTGGGAGATAAGGCTGATCCCCACCCTGCTACAACCTCCTTTCAAAGAGTTATGGAGAGTGATAAGGTCTCCCCTGAGGAATGGATTTCTCAAGACTAACAGCCCCAGCTGCCTCATCCACTCCTCATAGGAGTTATTCGCTATACTTTTTACCAGCTTCATTGCTCTAATTTGTAGGAGTTAAAAATGGAAAAAGAAAAGCTTATGGTATAAGCTGCTGTTCTCCCTGTAAACAAGTTTTGTTATGGACTTTTCTTCATGGTGCTGATCAGAAGAACTCCCTCCCTAAGGTACAGGGTTGCCATGAGATGATTCCTCAGTGTTTTGGAGTGTGACTGTAGTGTTTGCAAAAGGGAATAGTGAGTAAAGTAGTTTGGATAAACATAAAATCTTCTCACAGTCGAATGCTTTCTTTACTTGCAGATCGCAGAATCTGGGGGTCAAAAGGGAAAAAAGGCTAAGAATGTGCCTATGTACTATGAGGTAGGTTAAAACATGTATTGCAGAGTCAGTGCTCTTTTGCACTGAAGTGTGTAGAGCTGTGTCGTTCTGTTACTCATTCTTGAGTAAATGTGAATTTGTTGGATGTAGCTGGTAAAAACATTCAACCATCTAGATACTTAAACTGCTTTGTTTTTGTGATACCAGCAATATTCTGTTGGGCAGCTGATTAAGTGATGATCAAAACATGTTTTCAGGGATATGAGTTTCATAACTGAAGGAAAAATTACATGGTCAAATATTGATGGTGCTGTCTCAAATTACAGAAAACCTCTCAGACTCTTCTGTCTCAGATAAATTAGAAACTTATCCCTTCATTTATGGGCATGCAGTCCCCTATATGAAACACTATTCTGTGTGCTAGTACCCATTATAATCTCAGTTTGATGTAACCTGTTTCATCTAATGGGCTTTGTCAGCAAGGTTTGGAATCATGCTTAGTACAAAGAGTATTTCCTCCCACCCATTAATGTTTTATTTACATCTTGTGAGAGGCGATAAAGTCCTGCTATTAATTAGAAGATTGTTTAAAATTTTCTCAGGTAGAGTTTATGGTCCTTACAGACCTGGAGCGTAAAGAATTTTGGATCCCTCTAAAAAGACTTTGTTTGCATTTTATTTCTGCAATGACTAATAAATGTTTTATGTGTCTCAGGATTTGGTGGACTGTATAACAGTACGTTTTAGCTGCAGTCTGTTTTTCAGTAATGCCAGGCTACTATCTGAACAAGCCCCTTTGGAATTATTTACCACTGACAGGACTGTGAATTTTATGCAATTAACCCTCTTCGTTTAGGACTAGCCTCCCAGGCAAATTCACCCTAGTATTACCTGGTATGTAAAACTTCTTCAGTCCTACTTGACAAAAGGATTTTGAAGTCTAGCTCTAAGCAGAAGCTTTGTATGATACCTGTATTTAATTACTAAGGGCAATTTTCCTTGCGAAGTGGACACTTATTAAATTCCAGCTGTCAGTGCTGTGTCTCATTAGCTACTTACTTTACTCCTCAAAGACATTTTTTTCCTACCCTCCTTTAACACAGAATATAAAATGCCTGTTCTGACCTTTTGCTTGGACTCAGTTTCCGTTCAGGCTGTAGCAAATTAAAAGATCGATCATGTTGCCACAGCATTACGATCCCACCTCTCTGGGTAGAGTTTGTTCCTGAACATTCACATACATTCCATGTGTTCCATGTGCAGTTTGAGCAGTCAAAGCTTTCACTGCTTCCACTGCCTCCACTAGCAAAGATAAATATAAGGTTGGCACAGAACACAGGGTTGTGAAAAGTTCTCTGAGAGGAACATTTCTGTCATTGCCACATACAGTTCTCTGTGGCAGGATTCAACATGCTGCCATTTCCACAAGTTTCCATATTCATTTTTAGGGGTACTGTGATATTCCTGGCATTTAATGGTCTTTGAACACATGACAAGTGCATGTGTGTGAATTTGGGACTAATGACATGTACAGTAATGTGGTTATTATTGGTGTTAGTAGTAATATTGTTACCCATTCTGTTGGTCTTACACTTTGCATCCACTGAAGTGCAGGAGTTTTAATAGATTTCAGTGCAACAATCTGCAGTGCCTAGTAGTCAAGAACCTTTAACAAATGGCTTATGATACATTGCAAGCTAATTATATATCATATTAAAATAATTCCTGCTGTCTGCTACAAGTTATTCCCCTTCAGGCTTTCTATAATTTTATTTCTTGTAACTCATATCACTCTTATTGTACAAAGTGAAGAGGCTCAGGGCAGGATTTATAAATATGTAGCTAAAAGATTTCCAAATCCAGGAGAATTTGGTGTTTTAACACCTTTTCCAACTCTTATATGACTTGATGGGGGTAGGAGTCCTGCTTGGTAATTTTGTACTAACACTTAATTGAATTATGATAGACTTATTCGCTCATAAAGATGCTGAGGAATTCACTTTTTCCCTTATATATGAAAGGAAAAAAGTTATGCTTCCTGTAATATATCAACAGATTTCATAATTTATCATGCACAGTTTTTCTAACAAGACCTACAACTAAAAATATATGTATTGTATCAGCAAGGTGTGTATTTTTTTATTGTTTACACACCTGTTTGTTGGTTCAGTTTTCTATTAAGGTTAATAACATCGTGTATAATTAAGATATTTTGCCACTACTAAATATGATAGTGTTGTTAAGATCTGATTATTGAGAGATGCCTCTGCCCCAATTAAGGTGCAAACAAGACCATATGCCAAAGTCAATGGTACAAATTTTATTTAACAAGGAATTAGAAATACAAGAGAGTGGGGAGAAACAGAGAGTTCAAGTAGAAAATTACACCACCTGTGGCTCCAGCAGCATCCTGTTAGTCCTTCTCCACTCTGGACTGTTTGCTGGGGGGTGGGTCCCAAGGTCATTCAAAACTTTTCATTGTCTCTGCATTTTAGCAAACAAAGGAATTAATACTTGTTGGCTACACAGTTCTCTTATGCCATTGGTTAAATGTTTACCTCACCTCTAATGTTGGTTAGTCTGCATGCTCAGTCTTTCTCTTCTTTTGAGTCAGTGGGTTTCTGGGATCAGTGTTCACAACCTTCCCATGCCAGAATTACCTTTTATCCAGTTGGATTTCAGCACAGTTGCTGAGTTGGCTTTCCCTGTAGCTCATAGATTCCCCATTTGTGTCCATTATTAGTGATACATTCTTTTCCCTAGGCTTTGTTAACCTCCCCCTAGGTCTGAGATAGCACCTGGAAAATAGTGCCATCTTTATCTTATGTTGTCTGCAGTCCAAGTTTCAGGTATCCAGAGGAAAATTTAGGTGGGGCTTTGGTGGTCATTGGTGGCCGCAGATGCCATCTCTCCCAAACCTTGGGGTGATCTTTGTTTGACTGGTGGTACGCCTATGAGCAGTTGCTTCTTTACGCAGTTTGCCACACTGGGAATTTTTGTCCAGATATGTTACCCAGGATGTGCTAGCCAGACCTTGCCTCCACCAGGCCTGGAATTAGTACCATCCTGTTGCTCCCTTCTGTGCTGATCTCATGGCAAAAGCTTTCTGTGGCCTTAACGATGTTTGAGACAGACAACTGCACTCTCTGAGTACTTACAAGTGTTCTGGTTTCCAAACTTTCTATTCTGAAAATTAATTCAAGCCTAAATTTTCCACACTAGAATTGTTCATATGGCTGATAATTTTTTTTATTTCCCCTACTTCCCCCTTGAAAGTTCTGGTGAGATTGAGTTCAGGGGCTGTGTGGATTAAAGAATCTTATTTTTTTTTCTTGTAAGAGTTATTTTGCAGTTTTGTTGGACTTGCTGGGGCAGGGAACAGAAAGTCGCCTTTGTGTTACCTGGGAAATTCTGAGAAGGAATCATGTCCCATGCTAATCAGGAAACAAGCTGGAGCTGCGAGGTAGTACCATGGTGATTATGAAAGCCGATGGAGCCTCATGAGACCCCTTCACAAGAGATGACTGGAAGAAGATGAATAGTCTTGCTGAAAATGAGCAGTTGAATAAGGGTCATGGCCATGAGAGAGAGAGGGATCAGAGGGAGAGAGATGTGGAAGAGTTTTGTGGTTCTGTCAGATAAGCTGAAATGCTTGGGAAAAAGGTTCATGGAAAGACGAAAAAGGCACAACTAGCAGAGATGAGAGCAGTTTTGCTTGGTTTTGGATTCCAAAATGTTGCCTTCCAAACATGTCCTTGTGCTTGAGAAGCCAGCAAAACTAAAATCTTGTTCCATGCTGCTCTGACTGATCTCTGGGACAAGTCATCCTGTATAACCAAAAAGGTGTAATCAAAACTGTTAACCTTTATTCTACTACAAGACAAGAATTAATGTATTGGTTACTGTTTCTCCCAGCAAAGTTTCTGCTATAGTTGCCAAACTGAAAAATATTATTAGATCAGGTGCCAAATTCAAAGTCTGTCCCATTCTTATCCTGGAATTCCATGAGACTGGAGCAGCACAAATCAGTTGTAAATAATTTTTTCTCAGCTGTTAATCACCAGGTTGATAACTAACTCTTCTGGCATCTCCTGCATTTTTGGGATAGGAGGCAGCATGAGCAGTGTGCAGTGCATTCCAGTATTCCTCCGTAGACTTATGATTCCATGAGGACAAGTATAGTCAATACAAGTTCAAAAGGATCCTGGGCATAGCAGAATTATATATATGTGTGTGTGTGTGTATGTGTATAATCATTATTTTTATATGTATATCTAAATTTTTTGTGTATATATATATATATATATATATCCGTAACTTGCAGGAAGGAGGAGGTGATTGGCGAGGGCATTCATATTAGAAAGGAAAAGGTAAATGGACTACCTAGGCTTTTTACCTGGGCTCAGATGTAGTGGAAGTGTGTGGTGCAGTTGAATGTTTCCAGCATATAAATTTTTTTTTTTTTTTTTNAAATTTTTAGTGATTTTTTTTTTTTGAAACCTACACCCTGCGTAGGTTTAAATGATGCCATTACAATGATGCCTTTTTTCTCCTCTTTTTCTTTCCTTCTTGTCCAAGACCACAGAGATTAGGGAATTTTGATTTTCACTGTATCATATTTTCTGTTTCAAATAGACTTGTAGCCTTGCCGTAGAAAGCTATTCTTTTTATGAAGAGGCCTCCTTTTTTTTTTCCTTAAGTGAACAAAATAGAATTGATAATTATTTTACCCTCCTTCTATTTATTGACTTTTGGATCCTCTTTTAAGACATTAAGGAAATAACCTCTCCTTTGTTGTTCTGCAATGATCAGCATTACATTGCCAATATACATTATTATAATTTCCCTTTTTTTAAGTGTTGGTGTGATATTTTCTTTTATTTACTGTAAAACTGCCCTTGTTCTCAAAGAGCTGGTTAAAGTCAATACTTGTCAGAAGAGTTCCTCAGCTACCTGGTTTTAATACTTTGATTATATTCTTCAGGTCTACTGATTTTTGGTATTCCTAGCTTTAAAAGCTGCTTTTTTTGCAACTTTCTATTGATGCAGTTATAAATAATTGCTTTTAATGAAATGAGACAACCATATTATCTGTGGGATTTTTCTGACTATAAAGGGGATTCACTAATTAGCCATACTTTTTCTGCCTATTAACTCTTCTATTGTTTCAGTTTAATACCAGACCTATGCCATGTTGATGATTTTTTTCTCTGATAAAGTTAAAAAATAAACTCCTCCTTATTTCTGCTGGCATCTCTTGTCTGGGTTTTTTGTCCTTTCTTCATTGAATCTGAAATAGTGAGGACTTTTAAATTACACTGTCCAGGACCTCGTAATCCCACTTGATTTATGTGAATTATCTCTGATATCCACATGTGATGAGCAAGCAAACATTAGATTTCAAATCACATGCTGGAACTGTAAATAGTTAAACAGAAGATAATACAAAATTGTGACTAAAAATCATTCTACATTTTGTCATCACTGAGTGAAGACAAGACCTGTTTGATTCTTCTGTTCCAGATCTGCATGACAGATTGTTTTCATACAAAATTTCACTTTATTTTACTTCCTTGTCAACAGGGAAGCAGTGTCAGTTCAGTAACCTCAAGCCTCTGGGTGGATAAAAGAAGGAGAAGCTCCAGGTTTACTGTCAAGATACATAACAGCTAACCCTTATCACCAGACATTCTGAGATATCAACTAGTTGTGCAGTTTCAATAAACAAACCAAACAGATCCTTCCATTGCCAAACATAATATGCATAGTTTTGCCATTAAAATCTAGTTCAGCTGAGGGCTTGCATTTAAATCTTAATTAGCTCATGTTTTGTACAGCTCATTTAAAGGACTAAAAGGTAATTGGTTAGAAATAGAATCTATTGTTTTTAAATTATTTATGTCATATGTGTTTTGGGTTTGTTGTTATTGCTGTTGTTGGTTTTCCCCCTAAGATCGTAATGCCATAATCCTTGGGAAATTGCATAATGTTCACAGTACTTCTTGCCTTAATAGGCAATAGACTGTAGCAGATACAGAAGAATCCTTGAGTTTTCTGGGTGTAGATGAAGCAGATTCCTCCTCTGTCACTTCCAACACAAAATATATAAACAAGATATTAAGAACTTTCATAGGATAGTAAAACATAACAATTAACAAGCCCAAATCGAAAAAAGTGAAATAAATTTAGCCAGGAAGCAGTGGATGTAAAGCAGATTTCTACCATTCCTGTGAATTTATGCTTTGCTAGAAATGTATAGAGTGTAGACTTATGAAGTAAGAGCTGCTGCCGGTACAATTGTTTTGAAGCACTTATCACATTATGATGTAGAGAGAAAGTCCACTTTAGATTAGAACTGAGTGTGTGTTTCCTGGGATAGATGCTCCTACTATATCATTAAATGTATATATATATTTGTATATTGTATTATATATAATTATAT
>WBMY01009482.1:417829-580276 GCA_013397315.1 Donacobius atricapilla
ATATTATTTTATTATATGTAATTATAGTTAGATAATAGATATATTTAAAATATATGTTTTCAAATGTGTATGCATGTGTATAATTATTCAAAACTACCTTCTATTACTCACCCCAAGGGCATGAATTTAACTTTTTAAAAAATTAAGAATAGACATTTGTCTAAATATTTTTCATATCCTCTCTTCAGTAGGTCTTAAATACCTTATACCTCTCTGTTACCTTACATTGTTCTATTGTCTATGTCCTTTTTTTAGACTCTCATCACTGTGTCTAACAATATCTTCAGAAAATAAAAAAAAAAGGAGGATAGCACTAGGGACATGGAGTATGTATTTATTTGTGTTCATTATAGTAAACTCCTAGGGTTGATAAATCAAAAATAGTTGAGTTTTGCTTGATGTGAAAGGGGACTTTTAATGTCAGAGACATAACACTTAAGGGAAGGAATATTTTCACCAAGTACAGGCTCAGAAGAGTTGTCTGGCACTGGGAAAAGAGCAAACTCAGTAGTAGCCAGGATATCGGGCACTCAAGAAAAACGTTTCACACATAATGCTAGTCAGGAGTGTTTTTAAGAAAGCCTTTTTTTTCTTGTGGAAACATATAATCAAAGCTTTCCTATTTTTGTGTAAGTGTATAGATTATGACACAACACCATAACAAAGGTTATAGTCAAGATTAGGCTTTCTCAAAAGTAAAGATAGCCCTATCAAAACCAAACCTTCTCACTCTATATATGCATGTCAGTAGAATTATTTTCATAATACAAGTTAGAAAGATTTTGTTTTCATTCGAATGGAATGAAATTAATTTTAGAAGCTGCTGTAAAATGGAACAGCTCGGAAGCCAAAACTTATCTGGTGTCATTGTTTTCATGAGAGAGTTGGACACTAGAAACAACTTTGGCAGCCATGCTGAACAGTTAGAAGGATAGAAAGATTTAATTTCATTTTTCATTCCAGTACAAAATAAATTTCATACTGCACTCTTAAATGTCATAATAAAATGGAGCAGTTCTCCAGTCAGCCTTTGTCAAGTGGTATTGTATGGATGCAAGTGAAGAGAATTTTATTGCAGAAGGACTTGGCCCTTACACTCTGTGGATACACAGAGGTTTAATATGTACACTTGGGAATTGTTGTTAAATGAATATGCCTTTTAGGGAGGTACTGGCTTCAGGGAAGGTTAAGGGGCTTTAAATCCTACTGCGGGCATTATCTACTCATCTGTTTTCAGCTCTTTTCTATCTGTTACCAAGCTCCTACCAGTCTATGGTACAGAATATAGGATGTTTTATAAATGATCCACTAAATGTGGTGATATTTTACTTGAGATATTTAGTGTCTTATCTTCGGAGGAGGGTTTGACTACTCTGCCTGCTGGTTCCCAGTAGTTAGGTCAATCGACTGAAAAGGGTGTGGGGGAAAAAATTGGTTCATTTAGGTCTAGCATGTCGTTGCATCAGCCTTTGCCAGTGTCAGAGCATCTGATGCATGATAAGGTGGTGTCCCAGTTTAGGGCAAATTCTGTGAGGGAACTTCCGAATAGGACCTAAACAACCCCTCCCCCCACAACTGGTCCAAAAAGAGACTTTTTAGAGAAAAGTGGAAAAAACTATCTACTTATTTAATAAAAGAAAAAAATATGNCAGTCCCTCCGGCGCTGGAGAAGAACGCTGTCGTCCCAGGCCCCGGGGGGGGGTGGGGTGGGGAAGGAAATCTTTTAGCTTTTCTCTGCTTTTTAGTCTGGAGCAGTTTCAAACAGTCCCAAGGAAAAAAAAGGGAAAAAAAAAAACCAAAAAAAAAACTACACCCAATTCTCTGCCCTAACTAGCTAAACTAACTAACTAAAAAAAGGAGAAAAAATAAGGACAGGAGCCTCCTCTGTCCTGCCACAGCCAGACGCACAGCCGAGTCCCGGAGAGGAATGTGTGAGAGATAACATAGTTTTTAAAACAAATTGCACTCTAAGAATCTTCTTAAAGGTACAAAGCGATATACAGAACAGACGGTTGGGGATACAGGCATCATAAAGTCACTCTAGGACAGGTGGCCTGTGTAGTCCTTTAAGTTATTAAATTATATGCCTTCCATTCAGACTTAATTATTCCATGAGAGGAAACCATTGTTGCTGTGAACCAGGCAGTTCTATAAATTGTAGCTGTTTGCAGTCAGTTTAAGTGTCTCCAGTTCAGTATCCCTTTCCAGGAACAATATGTCATGTTAAGTACCAGCATTTCTTAATGTTAAAATTGGGGGAAAAAAAGTCTTGAGCTTGAGCAGGAAAACAATCTGTGTTTCCTAACCTTGTTTCCTAAAATCTGAAAGGTCATGTTCTATTATTTACGTGAGGCAATTGATGTGCACATCTTCTAGTTTCATTTCAGAATAGTGACTCTTCATAGAATCCTAAAGCTAGAATTTTAGAAACATCCATTATTATTTTATTATTGTTAGTTGTAATTATTTGACCTGAGGCCATTTATAATACTCAAATTGTTGGCAATTTATTTTCTAGGAAAGACAATTGATGACCTTTTGAAATTCATCTACGTTATTTAAAATCTGGAACTCTGGTGAGACTTTGGGTTTGCTTCACAGATTAGAGTTCAAGAGGTACATTAGAGTACATGCAAATTGGTATCAAATTTCTGCTTTTTCTGTGCAGGTTTTGTTGAGATGTCTAACTAGAGGAAACAACAATTATGTCTGTGAGAATGTCATCCTTGAAGAGTTAGAGGGACTCTCTGAAGTAGCCAAAGGCAATGCTGCCTTCTGGGATTTTTTCTTCAAAGTTTTTGGGGGATTGTAACAGGTTCATTAAGGACAATAAAGTGTATGAAATTTTTCTCAAGTACAGCAACTAATCCCAAAATCCTATGTCACAAAATTTAAAAAAAGAAAAAAAGCTCAGAGCCAGGTTGCAAAGCTGGACCAACCAAGGTGGAAATATCCTGCCCAGTTTTCTGGTGCCAAGGCCATCAGAACTACCTGGCCCAAATATTCTGATGTGGCTTAGAAAACTCTATCGAGGTGTAGCTGAATGGGTTCTGCCAGCACAAGGTTTGATGAGGCAGTATTGTTTCTTAATCTTTTTTGTTCCACCTCTGATTGGGTTCTCTTCCTAGCCAGATGCAATGTTAGAGAAGCATGACTAAATCTTTTAGCTTTGTGGTATTCATTGTGTGGATTCAGTTGGCTGAAATTGCTGGAGACAATTTACTTCTCAGAAGCTTAAAATATTCTGTGCCATAATGGAAAGATTTGCTGGGTAGATTCATCCCACTGAAATGTAAACATTTGAGTATTTGATGATAGCAGCATATTCCTTCATCTGAGCACAAATCACAACAGAGTGGCGTGTCCCTTTTTTCTAAAAGGGTCTGGGTTCTGTAGGGGTTCTTCTGAAATCACTTAAATGCTGTTTCAGCTATTTCCCCCCAGTCAGTGTTAAAAAAAACCCAGATATATGAAAGGTCACATGAGAAAACCTTCCCTGTGCATAGAACGCCTTCCTGAGATAGCAGTGCTAATCCCTGATCTTTCCAATCACTGGATATTTGTATCCCTTAAAGCAGTTTGGTTTTCACAGCAGCTAATGGTCAGGGAGCCATAGAAGGAGTACGTCCTACCTAGATGGTGAGAGCTCCTGTATGAGCTCTCTATTAAAGCCCTCCTTATTTTTATGTAATGTGTTTTCTCATTTTTATTGAAGTTAGGTTTTTCACCATTTCTGTTTTCCTTAAAACATTAAGTATTTGACATCACGCTGTACAGGTATGTTAGAAAATTCTCGTAGAGCATCCCTGAGATAAAATCAGTTAAAATATCCCCTCAGGTTGCAGATTTTCCATAGACAGAGGTTTAGAGAACAGTTTTTCTTACAATGGACAATGCTAATAGGTTTCAGCTAACCAGATCAAGCTGTGTTGTGTTTTGGCAAAAACCAGACTCATTCATATGAGTGACAAGTTATTTTTCTAGAGTACAAGCAGCCATTTGCTTCTGCTTTGAGATATGTCACAATAGAAAGGAGGATATTTAACATATGAAAAGCATTCATATTTGCTCAGTATTGCCTCATTTTAGTAGGTTTAGTTGAAAAGGATTCTGTGGGGTACATGGAGTCATCAAATCCATTTTAATTATTTTCATTCCCTGGAATACGTCTTCACTTATTAACAAGGATTACTCATTTATCTTAGGTTTTACAGCCTACCTTGTGGATACATAAGCATTATATGGAGTTCTACTCAGATATGCAATTAATTTATTGATTTTTATGTGAGTCCTTAAGCTGTCTTTGAACTGTGAGTCATTAATTCACTAGTGAAAGATAATGATGAAGCAAGTGGTCTCTTGACATCATAGGTGGGAAGAGGTTCTGAGAGTTAAAATGAAGTTAGGTCTAATATGAGAAACTGAATTCTTTCAACACACTGGAGGTGTCATCTGAAAAAAAAGTAATTTCTATTAACTCAGATCCTTCCTGGTATTCTTTCAAAATGATTGCTTATAGTATACTTTAGTCAATGAAATGGCATTGGCACAATCAGAAATATTTTATAGGATGTGTAAAGAAGTATTCTTTAGAAAAAAAACAATTATCAGTATGACACCTGCAGCTTTTGTCCCCTAGGCTGTCTTTAAAGTTGCTTGTGAAGGTCTCATAAGACTGACAGCAGGTTGTAATAAGGCAAGATCACTTTTTTTTCTCCTTTAATTACTTTGCTCATGAAAATACATCTGAATAGTAATTACCGACTTGGTTTTGTAATTGTCAGAGCCTCTTGACTGATGATTATCCTGCTTCAAATTAACTTGAACTGTGTCAGTAACTAAGGGATTTTACTTTCTTGGTTCTTCTAGGAACTATTATGTTTCTTTTAGGAAGTGTTATATGAGTCTGAGGCATATGTGTTGGTCTGGATTTCTTACAATTTCAAGAACAAGAGGGAAGACAGGGCATTAGAAAGCTCACTCTGGGTATGGGAGAACTGTACTATGAAGTTAGCTGACCACTGTTCATAACAGGTAATGTTACTGCTGCCAGGTAGTAATAAAGCTGTAAAAGTTTATAATCTAATTTATCTTTTTTGAAAGGTTTTCTGATTATGATTTGGCAGCCACCATGGTTCTGTATCTCAAAAAAAGAGGCATTTCAAAGAAAGATAGCACCATGACTCTGGCTTTAAATGTTTCCCTAACTTTTAAGACTTATCTGCTATCTCAGTGGTGCTGACATCTGTCAAGAGTGTAGGGTCACTTACAAGCACTCATGCAGTGTTTGGGTGGCTCGAAGTACATGCCCTTTGCACCAGACAGCTAAATCTCTGTGTGGTTCGTACTGCCACCATATGAGATCAAATACTGCATCGCCAAGGCCTTTCTGCACTTCTCCAGTGTGACCCCTGCTGTGTGAGGAATGCTGTTTCCTCTTGCTTTAAAGGAAAAGAGGCCCTACCTAACTAAGTTTGTCCATCCAAGTTTCCATGGTTTCTCACATAAGAAAAAGAGCATCACTGGTGGGATGAAGTATAGCCAATCTGTAACAAATTCACTTCATGGTATACGAGAAACTTCCTTCTGTTTTTCTACCCAGTCTTTGTCTGGTTTCTGGTTTTTGTTTGGCTTTTTTTTTTCACTTGAGGCTCTGTAGATTTTTAACTGTTTATGCCGGGTGCCTGCATAATTCACAGGATCACAGATGAAGTAAATATAGATGTGTAATAAATTTAATTTCTTTTATCTACTGTGCATGGATTGATCTATGTTCTGTCTTTAAGATTGGTTTTAATTTCCTCCTGTATAAAGCATATTTTACATTTCTGCATGAAAAGATATTTGCTTTCTTTGTATTGCCAAATGTAGTGCACTCATTCTGTCTTTGTTTTATTTGTGTGACCCCTTTCCACAATCATGGGATGTATTCCTGTTAAATAGTTTTGGTTATACTTCTCATGGCTAACATAAGAAAATTTGTCCTTCCTACCCACTCTACTTCATCAAGTCTGTATTCATTCCTGTATTCTACAAAATCTACGAAATAGGAATAATTATTAGGCATTGCTTTTGACTGGTAAAATACTTTAAAATTCTCAGGAAGAACAGGATTTAAGAACTGAAGCACTTTTTTCTTCTTCCATGAACAATACATCAGCAACTGCCATTGAGCTGGGTTACTATATACACACTTTTCAGGAATCCTTCCAGAATCCCTCCATTTCCCCTCTATTGTGTTTCAAGAAATGTGCAACTCATCTACATTAGGCCAGTGACAAGCATCATTTTCCATAGGCTGTTAACATAAATTCTGAAAAAAAAAACCTTTATGAGAATTTTTCTTTCTGAGGGAAATTACTGTGATATTTCTACCAAAATCTCTTTCTTTCAGAGCACAGATTTGTGTGCCTACCTCTGTGTGGCTTTTTTTTTGTTGTTTTTGTTTGTTTGTTTGTTTGGGGGTGGGTTTTTTTGGTTGGTTGGTTGGTTTTGGTTTGGTTTGGTCTGGTTTTTTTTTTTCCCAATAACTAATAGTTACTAGCGTGCCCACAGTCTGTGGTAATTTTTAAGACTTGTTCTTAACATGTCCTTGATTTTCTGGGGCTCTGATGTCAGTGGGTCTTTCCAGAAGCCTTCTCTGATTCACTTGTTGAACTAGTGACCAGTCTTACTTTGAGTACAAAACATGCAAAGCAAAACTCATTTTAATCGTGATGTATCTTCCTTTATGTATGTTAAGATCATTAGATTTATTTGTGTTGCAGTACCAGGATTGTTTTGGAAGGATTTTTAAATGCATATGTCTTGGGTTATCTCCTTTTTATGCAACTTGGAAAAAACCTGAATTTTAAGACATCTCTTTTTCTGCTCCTTGCTTTTGTTTGCATGAAACAATAATTTGGTGTAAAATAGTCTGAATGCTGATTTGGCTGTGCTCTTTT
Organism: Donacobius atricapilla; assembly: GCA_013397315.1. Lineage (NCBI taxonomy): Eukaryota > Metazoa > Chordata > Aves > Passeriformes > Mimidae > Donacobius > Donacobius atricapilla. Next base: position 424,774 of record WBMY01009482.1, read on the forward strand.
CAGAGAAGCGTTTTAGCAGCTACATTTAGGTGAGAAGTGAAAAATTCTAGACTAGGCAAGAATCTATGGAAGCTCAAAGCTAATGGTGGTGCTTGCGTTAGACAAGACACAGTTCAGTGAGATGCAGTGTGCACCTTCATTGTCTCAGTGTTAGCTAGCAAAATTGACACCATATGTGCCCAACTGTAATTGCTCCATGAGGAGAAAAGAGAAACATGTCAGAACATTTGAGTAACACCTAATTCAGCCCATGGTTATAAATAAAGCTGATGGTTGCTTAAAAACAAAAGTAAGAAAATATTATGGTTATATTATTCCTCAACAGCACTTCCTACGTAGGTGAACTTTATTACAGGGACAACACAAGTGAAAAGAAACATATAACAACTTTTTAACAGTATTTTTATGTTATTTTATTTTTTTCGCAGTAAATAAAGTGGTTATGAGGCTCCAAGGAAAACGGCCCAGATGTTAGTGAGTTGTATGAAATTTAGTGGAAACAAGCTGTAAAAAACATAGTCATAAAACAGCCTGTCAATGCCACACATCTGGACAATGCAGCTGTATGTTCCCGCTGCTGTCATCACCCTAAGAAAACTCAATACCTTATTTCACCCCAATTAGGCTGCATACCAACAGAATCAGAATTACACAGGGAGGGGGTGTGTTTTCACCAAGACAGACCCTCTCAAATTCCCTTCAAGAAGTTTTTATCTTTCATTTAGGGCTAGTCCCTCAGACACTGGTCACTTTGTAAACAGTACTGCAAGCTATTCCCCTTGATTTGCTTTCTGTTACGTGCTTTTTTATTTATTACTTTATAATATGTACATGCTTAATGTTGTTTCTTTGTTTAAAACCTAAAGAAAATTATATTTTCCTGTGAGAACTCTGTGTCTGTTGACTTTCTCATGAATCATAGAAGGTTTTTTACATGCTAGTTTTATCTCATACTGTAGCTGAAATAACTTTATTTGAGGTCTTTGGAACCAAAGAATAACGGTGTGTCTTCCTGATATGTTGTTTTTTCTGGAAATGTGGCCATTTTGACCCACACATCATACAGTGTGAGGTAGCACTTCCTCATTTCAGCATGCAAATAAATGTGAGTGGAGTGCAGTTTTAAAACTACACAAGTAGTAGTTTTGTTGTGATTTTTTTTCCCTTTGCAGGTGATGGAATTAGCCAAAGCCTTTCTGGACCGGGGTGAAGATATTCCTGTAACACTAACTGGAAAGCTGTTGAAATTTCAATTGCTTTGTCTCAAACAGAAGGACCTGAATAGAAGAGAAGAGGAGAAGAAGGTACTATAGTATGCCCTAGGAACATTACATTTTTGAAGACACTTCTGTTTTGGTGTTGCTTCCATAAATTCAGCTTTCTTATCATATTTGGCTTTCTAGAACTGTAATTAAAGAGAAATGTGATTAGAAATACTTTTAAGTTGATTAGGTTTTGTGAATGAAGTTCTCAATTACTTAAATGCCAGTGAGAACGTGGGGGAAAAAAAGAAAAAAAAATACTATGGAAGAAGTCTTTGCTAGAGTGGGAGCTAGTAATGGCTTAGCTGAGTCTTGGGACCAATAGAAAACAGAGCTAGGAACAGGTTTTCTGCTGAATGTATCCCTGCTGATGTAAAGGTAGGACAGGTTGGGGGGTATCAAGGATAGACACGGAGCAGACTATGATGGAGTTCTTGTTATGAATCTCCTCTCTGGGGGGAATTTGGAAAAGTTATCTCTTCCATCCTCCGGCACTAAGGCAGAATAATATTTACCTAAACTATTCCTGGCAGATGTTTGTTGAACCTTTATTTGAAACTTTCCAGTGCTGTGTCTCTGCTTTTCCATGGCAATCAGTATTATTTCTGAGCCATCTCTGCAATGCACGCATTTGAAAAATGCACGGATTTCTGAACCTACCAACCCTGCTCTCATTTAAACCTGTTTCAGTTCTCCCTGTGTATGAGGACAGCATTACCCTCCATTCTACAGAAATCTATTACATATTTAACTAAACAAACACAAATATGTGTCATGGCTCTTCGTTTTTTATTATGCATGTTCCTCTCCCCTGAGGTCTCTCAAAACAGCACATACTTTGAAGTCTGCTTCTCAGAACTGAGTGCCATGTTTTCCAGTGTTCCCAAAACTTGCTTCCATTTGTCTCCAAGGTTGTCACTACTAGCTCCAAGATTGTCTTGAACAGATTGCTTATGTGTTCTAGGAGGAAGTTCACCAAGCTTGCACAGAATCACAGATTAGACCTCTAATTTATTTCTAACAACTTTTGGAGTTGTCAGTGGTACATTTCAACAACTTACTCAACAGTTGGTTTTGCTATAGTCTTTTTCCAACATCATGAAACTGAAGAAAGTCAGTTAATTATCAGAAAGTCATATAATTGCTGCAGTAAGTTTACCCTGTTAATTGATCAAAAACTATAATGTGAAGTATGATGACATAGAGACCTAAGCAGTCTGTGCATGTAAAAGATGCAAGCAGAAAATAGTTTAATGGATTTTGTATAGCTGTAAATTTCTTTATCAACAATTTTATTTGTGGGAGAAGTTGGTGGATGAATCACAAAACCATTAAATGCTAGGTGATTCATTAAAATTGTGTCCTGTTCCCACAGAAGTCAATTTATTAAGACATGATAATTTAAATGACAGAAATAGATGAAGAATATGGGAAAAATAATGTGTTTTCAATCTGAAAAGAAATTGAGAGGCTGAAGCTATAGAATAGATTGTTAATTGTGAATTGAGAAAAAATGGCTTTTCTCTTAGATAGCAGTCAATTCTTGTAAGTAAACTGTCAAAAAAAGTTGAAGTTTAATGGCACCTCAGTATTAAAATAGAGTCTCTAGAGCTTTGACTTAGAAAAATTAGTCTTGTAACTGTAATTTTATTTCCCTGGTTAATTTGAGGGTAGCCTATGTTGAAGGTTGAAGAGTCTCTGGCATTTACAGTTACTTCTCTGTTTTAGCCAAACTCTCTGCAAAAGTTGTCACCTCCTTTGAATTGTATCTATATCAATGTGTGACAGGCAAATACAAGAGGAGCAGCTGGAGGGCAGAGTCGAGAATTGGAAGGCTCTTGGATATGAGGATGCTCTGGAGTACAGAGTGGGCAGAAACTGACTTCTAATTTAGAGTTCTATCTCTAAATTGGCTGCCATAAAATTTTCTATCCTTTCCAACTAGCTTGTACAATACAAGTTCTGTTGCCAACAATCTGGGTGTTGAAAACAGGATTTTACTCACAAATCAATTCTCAGAAAGCAAACATATCTGTCCTTGGTTTGTTGGGGTTTTGGTGGGTTTTTTTGTTTTTTGTTTTTTTTTTAATAGATACCAGTTAATAGAGTGGATCAGCAAAATTAATATAATATGTAAATAACAAAAAAATAAGGCATTACGAAATTTTTATATTTCATCAGGAGCAGGAGCTTGTCATAAATTGACACATGTATGTATTTAAAATATTATGCAGAAGAGGCGTCTCTGAATTAGAAAACTGTTTGAGGTAGTAAAATTTTGTAATGTGAAGCTTAAAATAACAAAATTCCACAAAAAGCTGCACCTTCTAGGGAAGGAGAAATATGACACTGAAAAGAAGAGTCCAAGAAAGGAGAGGCTTCTACTTTCTAAAGTATTAAGGTCAAGTAGTGTTCTTTCTTAGAATCTTGGCAAGTTCAGAAATCTCTCTGCTTATTTAAGAATTACTTAAAATGATGCAGATGCAATAGATGAAGTTGATTGTGAACTTAGTGGCATGATGATTGTATCATCTGTTTGGTGTGTTCATCAGCTTAGAATTCAAAGAAGTACTATCAAAATTTCTAATTTGAAATGTCAAAGGTGGAACAAATTTGAAAGAAAATAATGAAAGCCTCCAAATCCTTCATCTCACAATGGAAATAGTTTCAAGAATCTGTCAAAGACATTTCTTAATTTTACAGAAAGGAAACTCAAGAAGGAAGGGAAAAGCAGGAAAAGATTTTCTGTTTTGATTTTGAATTTGAATTAACTACAACTTCCACAGCTGGAAAGTCTGCTTTTCTGATGCCTAAAGAGGTGACCTGAAACAGCTGGACAGTGTTAAAGGAATAAAGTAGTTATTTATTAAAAGGCCTCATCCTTAAAGATACTCCTTGGGCAGTACAGGAGCCTGGCCAGGACTACACCCAAGGTGGACGACGGATTACGAGGTTTCACAATTTTATAAGTTTGGGTCCATTTACATATGGGGGTTAATTGTCCAATTACAGCTTCAGGTTATGAAGTCCCATCTTCCCAGTTTGCTCTCCTCAGTTTGCTGTTGTTTACGCTTCTTGTGCCTGAGGCTGCAATGGTGTCCTTGGTTCTCAGGCTGGAAAAGGATTGTTTTGTCTAACTAAACTGTGAGGAGAACTTGCTAACACTTTATATGAAGTTCAGAGTAATATACTACTGCAGTACAAAATCTAAAAAATATGAAAGCTAAAACTTAAGGCATCATTCCAGCTGGATCTAGGGAAAGCAACTATATAGAGTTAACTGCCAGCTCTCATTTGCATGAAGAGCTTTCCTAATTGCTTTAATAGCCTTTAAAGTGACATCAGCAAGGGTGTAACTGTAAGTTAAGTTAATAGTTTTATTTTATTTTATTTAGCTTTATAATCTTGAAATGTAATTTTTGCATAGTTCAGATGTAGTATTTCTGCTGGGCAAAAATAAGGTGGAGACTTTCTCACTCTACAGAACCTACTTTACCTTAGTATTTTTTTGATTGTTTACATTTTAGACTGATTCTCGATGTTTTTGGTTTATAGTGTGAGGCTTTGAGATACATACAAAATGTTTTTTCATCCTGCACCCTTAAATTACTGGGGAGACCTTTATATAGGTGTTTTTCTTTGAAAATAATGAGAATGGCTGAGTAATATCCTGTGTGAAATGAACGCACAACTCCTGGTTCTAGTTTGCATTACACAGATATTTACATTAAAAAAAAAATAGTGCTGATACCATTTTACGCTGTAGTCAAGAGTGTTAACAGAGACGTTAAAGATATTAATAGGTACTGAATTTTTGCTGTATTTCCCCTCAGTCCAAGGAAGGTTTCTGACTGATGCAAGTGCTGTAGTGGAAGTAACTAAGGCACAGGGATTTTTTGCTTATCTTTCTACCCATATACATTTTGTTAGTTTGGTGGATATACTGTCTAGCTACCTCTTGCAGTTCCTTTTTAATGTGAAGTCTGAGCATTATGACCAAGTAAAAACATATAAATAATTGAATGATATGTTTGAAAAAGCAGGGTGTGCAAGACGGATCCACCGCATGAATATTATAGCAGCTGAGAGGGAAGAGTGTTAAAATTAAAAAATTGAACATCTAAAGTTTTACAACAGTCTGACTTTTGTTCTGCACAAAGGCTATAATGAGAACTTCATTTATTTGTCTTGTCAGGCAGAACAGCAGAAACAAGAAAAAGAGAAAGAAAAAGCTAAACCTCCTCAGAAGACATCTGGAAAAGATAGTAAAGGGAAAAAGTCAGTGGCAACACCCTGTCTTAAAAAGGACACCAAATTGAAACAACGAGGACAAGTAGAAGTGAAAGAAAAATACATTGGTATGTAAAATATGATGATATACTCCTGATAAACCTTTGTAGTACTTTGTTTTGTTCCATGTTGTAAAGTCAAGATCTATTTGGCAATATCAAAACTTTGCCATTTTGCATTTGAAGAGGGCACTGTGTTCTGTACACTCTTAGAATGGATTGTTCAGTCCAAGAAGTAAAATACAGATAAGTTATATGTGGCATGTCAACATCAAAATGTTTGGGCATATGTAAGACTAAAAGAAAGTAACTAAACAAATCCTCCAGAAAACTTATCCCACAGAAAGATTTCCGTATAACTAAATGTGTCAGTATTTGAAGGTGGCTTTCTTCTTATACTATAATTTAAAACAGAGCTGACAGAGTTATCAACCCTGTCGAAGAAGAAACCCTTCCTAACATCTGATCTAAGCTTCCCTTCTTTATATTTGTTTTAATATAGCTGTATAAAGAAAAGAAAAAAGAAAAAAAAAGAAAAAGAAAAAGCTTGCCTTAAATTCAAAGACAGTCTATATCTGTTTCTAGTAGCTAGCAGTCATTTTATCTGTCATCCCTAATACATTATCACCTTTCTGGAATTAAGCATTTCTGCTTTTGAGCAATCTTGAGATTACTTGTATTGATGTCTTTCCTCTTTTGCATATAGACTACTCATTGATAATTAGAACTGACTGATGGTTATCCACTTGTCATGATTATTAGCATAACCATAATTACTTTCAAATGGCAAGCAGTCTTCAGCATGTATACATTGGAATTTTTGGATCTCTGTAAGTGACTATGCAGACACCTGTCTTCTTTTAAAAAAATGATTAATGCCCAGTATGTGCTTATACCTTCTCTTCCTGCAGTAGCTGAGACATAAATTTATGTACTTCAGTTTCAGTACTAGGAGTGAAATAATAAGCTAGTATTCTAATGGTTTTGATTTTTGCTTTATGCAATATATGTGCTGGACTGTGATGGCTGCTTCCTCAGTCAGTCTCTCTCTAAATTTCTATGTTATTGTATGTTTAGCTAATATTACAAGCAACAGAGAGCCTACTCCAGGTGATAGCAGCATTTGCACAGCTCTGGCCATATCTGACCACATGCAGATGTCAGTGCCAGGCTACCTTTTTTCCTTCCTTGGATAAATGAGTCCCACAAGCTGAGGAGTCAGTAAAGCACTTGGACATGTGATGTGTTAGTAAGCATAAGAAAGGATCTTAATGCTAAATAGAGTATAAAGCTGTAGTTCACTTTTAGTGCAGGTTTGTCTGCACTAACTCGATATGTTTCAGTATTGATGGAGAGATACAGGACCTTCAGCAGGCAGTTTCTGTTAACTTAGGATAAATAACTGTACTGGATGGATTAAATCACTTGATACCTGTCTTACTACCTGTATTTCTCCATAAGGCATAAGAAGAAACTATGCAACTCTAGAGCTTCTAGAGAGTTCATTTCTACTTATATCATGCTTAATGTTTTGCTGAAATGTTGCTACGCATATTTCTACAAAACTGATAAGCCTGAATAGAACAGGCACTCAATGAAACTTCTCATCTGCACTTTAGTATGAATTTGGATATGCCCCTGCCAAAGGCCTAGTGTTAGCTGGTGTTACCAGCTGATGAGGATTTTGCCAAGAAGTACATCTTGTGAACATGAACCTGCTGGGTAGGGAGGAGTCCGCAGTGAGTCAGCTGATAACTGCAGCAAATCCTTTGAAATTACTATCACTTGGGTAACCTTTCATGTAAAATACAGTAGCTTATTCTGTGAATGCTCCATGTCCAGCTTTATGCAGGATGAAATAGGGTTGTTTAAATTACCATTATGGCATGTGGATATGTCCTGACACTAAACTCCTTTGAGAGGAGCAATTACAGAAATGCTTCAACATTCTGATTATAATCAGCTTCTGCAGTTTTTCTCCTGGTCCTTCTCCAAACAATTATTACTTCTGACTTGTATTCTTCCTGCTGTGTTCTAAGTGGTTTGGTGCGGAAGAGCTGAGTTTTATGCACATAGTTTTTGAATTTATATGTAATTTTTCCAATGAGATTATAAAAGAACTGTTTCTCTGACCTTCATTTGCATTACCTCATATAGTCAAGTAAAAAAATTATTTTGTTTACCTGATGAATGTTCTTACTCTAATCTGTTTTTGTTGTGCTTTGAACAGATGATGAACCAGATGATGGTGCTCATCATTACTTTATCATTCTGGGTTTCCCCAATCTTCAGTTGTTGCCTGTCTTGACTGACCTTGGGATTAATATTTCAAGTGTAATTCAAATTTCTTCTGAGAACTACACACCACTGCGGATATACTTAGAAGCAACTAAACTTGGAGGTCAATCTTCTATTTCACCTGAAGGTAATCTGGTCATTAAAAAAAAAAAGTATAGGAAGGAGATAATTTTATATCCAGGGAATGACTGTTCTGACCGCGTTTTTCTCCTTTTCCATGCCTTGTGTTTGGGCATGCTACCTATGAGCTGCTGCGCTTGCCAGTGCCGAAGTAGTATTGCCATTGGTTGGCCACCAAACCAAATGGTTTGCCAGTGCAAAAATTGGATAGTAGAAAGAGGGACTGACTAAGCAGGTACTAAGCAGCTACAGTAGTCACCAAAGAACAACATTTTATCAAATGCAAACTCCTGTGAATTGTTAGGAAGTGTACTGGTAAGAAAGCTTGGCTCATTTGGGTATTTCAAGGAGAGTGGACAATTGGCTGCTTTGGGCCTGTGGCCCCAGCCACAAGAGAATATGCCACAGAATAATGCCCTGTAATTGTACTCAGCTGTCCCCAGCTGTAACACCTTTCTTCAACTGGGATCCTGGTAAGCAGCAAGCTAAATATGTGTCATCAGTGATGGCTGGCTATCCCGAGCTGTAGTGACATAGCCAGCAGGTCAAGGGAGGTGGCTATTCCCTGCTGCTTGGCTGTCATGGGAATAGAATTATGGACTCTAAAGTACAAGAAAGATACTGATAAACTCCATTCAATACAGCAAACAGCCTCCCTATAAGGACTGGCTAAAGGATCTTGAAAGAAGAAAAAGTGGTTGTGATCATGAATGGCCTTTTGAATTTTCAAGTCCCAGAGACAGGGTGAAAATCTGAAGAAAGTCTCTTGGTGGAAAAGGACCAGGTTAGGGATTACTTAAACAAACTGGACACACATAAGTCCATGGGACCTGGTGGGATTCACCCAGGCACACTGAGGGGCTGGCTGTGATGTCACTGCAAGGCCACTGTCAATTACTTTTGAAAAAACATGACCATTGGAAAACATGCCTGAAGACTGAGGAAAATATCACTCCTGTCTTCAGAAATGGCAGGAATGACTCAGGAATCTAAAGGCCACTCAGACTCTTCTCAGTCTCTGGGAAGATGATAGAACAGCTAACCCTGGAAAAATTTCCAGGCACATGAAGGACAAGGAGTTGGTCATTTGGCATGGATTTGCCAATGGAAATCGTTCTTAACCAACCTGATAACCTTCTATGACAAAATTGCCGTCTTGGTAGAGGAGGAGGGAGCAGTGAATATTGTCTGCTCTGACTCAGTAAGACCTTTGGTACTGTCTTCTCATAAAGAACCTGGATATGCAAGCACTGAGTTGGATTGAAAGCTGGCTGAATATCCTGGCCTAGAGGGTATCAGAAGGGATTGTTGGTATGAGTCCTGCTGAACATCTTCATCAGTGGTCAGGATAGTTTCCTCAGCAAGTACTCTTATGATACAGAACTGGAAGGAATGGCTGAAACACCACAGAATTGGGCTGGTTTTCAGAGGGACCTCAATTGGATGGAGAAATGGTCTGGCAGGGACCTCATAAAATTCAGCAAGAGCAGAGCCCTGTACCAGTTCATGGTGGGGACTGACTGGCTGGAAGCAGCTCTGCACAGAGGGACTTAGGGGTGGTGGCACATGAGCCAACACGGTGCCTTTATAGCAAACAAGGCTAATGGTATCCAAGGCTGCTTCAGGTCAAGGGATTTGAACTTCCTTTTGCACTCAGCACTGATGAGGCCACACTTGGGGTTCTCTGTCCAGTTCTGGACTCCTCAGTACAGGTGAGAAATGGAGCTACCAGAGAGAGTCCATCAAACGACCACAAGTATGTTCAAAGGACAGGAGCATCTCTCATATGAGGAGAGGCTGAAAGAGCTGGGAATGTTTACCCTGGAGAAGAAAGAGCCTGGAGGGAACTCATCAATATGTATAAATGCCTGAAAGGAATGTACAAAGAAAAGGAAGCCAGACTCTTTTCAGTAATGTTCAGTGACAGGACAAGAGGCAATGGCAAAACTGAAACACTTGTTTACTGCAAGGGGGTCTGAATGCTGTCACAGATTGCCCAGAGAGGTCATGGAGTCTTCATTCTCGGAGGTACTCAAAAGCCATCTGGACATGGTCCTGGGCAGTCTGCTCTTGGTGACCCGGCTTGAGCAGAGGAGTTTTACCAGATGACCCCCACAGGTCCCTTTCAGGATCAATGACTATACTTGGAATAGAAGATGAAGGCAAGGTATAAGTGGGGGTATATTTTAATCCTAAAGTTGGGTGTCAGATATTTGCTGAGACTCTGAGGATAGAAATATTTTAACAATACCTAGAGAAGACTGATCCATGATTTGTGCTTTGTGTTAAAGGGAGACATTGTACAATGATTTGTCAAATACTTATATATTTTAGATGTAGAAGCAGAGAAAAGAAAGGAAGATGAAGCTAACAAAGACCGGGAAACATTTTGGAAGTTCCTGGAGCCCACTCTGAACAGTGGAAAGCATGGATCAAGTCTCTTTGATGTTGCCAGGCTTCATTACCTAGTTAAGGAAAGTGACTTTCCCCCTGATTGGTCAGACAGCGAAAAGCTGGTCAGTACATTCTGTTTTTACAGTGAATGGCATGCTTTAGGGTTTGTAACTATTAAGAACACTTTAGAAATTTAATCTCAAGTTTTCTCTGAAACAGAACCACAGTAGTTAGTATATTTGTAATTGTAAACAAAAAATATTTCCTATGTATCCAACAACTTTATTCATCATGTGTTTACAAGGAGTCTTTTGAATAACATTGCCTGATTTGGAGTTTCTTAATATTGTAGACACAGCAGAAGAGTTGTAAAATAATTTTAAATTTATGCAGCATCTTTACAGACCCAGTTTGCATGTCATTTGAGAATCATATGTGTGCATGAAATAATACAAAGTTATGTTTTTGTCCTCATGCCATCAGGCCAACTTACTTCACCTCAGAATAGTCACGTAAGGAAAAATTGGCTGAATGCAAGAATACTTTTTGATACATGATATTGCTTTATCATACTTAGTACTGCTTCTTTTTGTCCAAAGCATGGCTCTAACTTACTATAACCTGCTGAGTCAGGACTATTACCAGGCACTGAAGGAGAAAGTGAATCATTAGAAATTTTTTCCATCCTAGATTCTCACGTATAGTGAGGTAAAATTTTTAAATCTATAGTGTCAGGTGGTTCTTCCTTTATTTCAGCTATAACATAGGTGCTTGCAGGATATTCAAAAGTGGAAAAAGTCCCTTGTAACATGTGATTATAGGGAAGATACACTTTTTTTTTACTGTAAAAAAAAATAGAAACTGCTAAAGCAAATCCAGACAAGGCAACATGCTACAATTTAACCTACTGTATTTGTAGTCTGTATTGTTAGGATTAAAGGACATTCTAGGGTTAAATGACATTCTTCTCACCCTTATTTATAGTAGAGTAGATTCTGTATACAAACAATTCACAGTGGTTTCCAAAGCGTTCACTGAAAATGGCTTAATTGCGGAATCATGTAGGCTTGCTACTTATAATATTACTAATCATTGTACTCTTAATACAATCTTACTGTGCCAAGCCTCTTTTGGGAAAACAGTTCATAGCTTCCCCATAATCACATGTTACAAGGGACTGTTTCTACTTTTGGATATCCTGCAAGCACCTATATTATAGCTGAAATAAGGGAAAAATCACTGAAACAGATTTCAACAGATTAGAGTTATAATTTCATGAGCCCTACAGAAGTAAGAAAGTTTGTAAGTTTTTGAGTAACAAGTGGAGAGCATGTAAGTTCTGAAATCATAGGTGGATACAGTAAGTCTGCTCTTGTGGACTCACTGGAGAATCTCGGACTCCAAGCTTGCTGCATCTCTGAATTGCAAGATACACAGGAGGAAAATTCTTGGGACAAAATGTTAGACATTAATATCAAAATGACAGTGTATTGCATACTGCAAGTAGTCTCTGCTCTCAGATTTGAGATCTTTAGGAAGCAAAATACATTAAAAAATATTTTCTTTGTTGAAGAGTCACTAATGGTTAGACACGAAAAACTTGAGAAGCATCTATGTCCTGAGGAGAGACAGGCAAATTGAAATTACAAAATTTTAATTATACTAAACTTTGCTTGGACCCCATTGAGTAGCACTGGGTTTTGTTACTTATGACTTTGTAAAAAAATCTTGTTTTCTTTTAAAGACTGTCCATTGAAAACACTCCAATCTTTTATATAAAACTTTTATGGGCTTTAGTGATACCTTGAGAAATATATGAATGAAAAGGTGTTATACTAACCCACTCTTCAGAAGAATATTGAATTGGGAAAACAAAGGTGGAAGAATTTAATGAACATTCTGTTTTAGCAAATAGAATTTCTTTCCCAAGTGTCTCCTCTAGTCTTCGCATGTTACAAAAATGGAGACAAGTATTCCATAACTTATCAGTGGTTTGGGATTGCCAAATCCCAGTGTCACAAAGAGGCACTGAGTTGATAAAAGCAGATGCTAATACTTCTTAAGGGTTTGTTATTTTTCTTAGTGCCTAATGTCAGTTGTGCTTCTTTGCTGCATTTTATTTTAGGAAACTTAAAATTGAGATATTCAATGCCACCTCTTAGAGGCAAACTTCTTAGTACAAGAGACTTGCCCTACTTTCACAAAAGTGAACGAATCACTCAGAAAAGGGATTTTTACAGAAATTGTCAAAAAGTTAAAATAATTCCATCCTTTCCACAAAGTCCAGGATGTACAGGGGAAGAATACATCCATTAAAGCTGCTGAAACTTGAGTGTTTCATGTGGTCTCCAACAGGGTTTTGATATTTGTACAAAAACATTTAATATTGAAAATAGCAGTTGCTATTATTCTATATATTCCTCCTTGGCTTTGGTGAAAACCACAGTACATGACCTCAAGAGCCATGACTCTTTCCTTGTCAGACTTTTGCAGAAACAGTGCTCTCCCTTTGGACGTTTGGGCAGTATGCTGACATTCCTTCACTCACAACTGTAGATCTCAGAATGCCATTCTTGAGGCTTTCTTTGTTTTCAAAGGGCAACAGAAAGAAAGAAATTAATATGAGACAATATTAATTACTTGGTTGGGGTTTTATTTTTTATCCTTCTAGGGCAGGGAAATGATTGAGCTTGCACATATACTGCAAGTTGATACTAGTAAAAACATACACACATTACAAAATACTTTAATTTTCCTCTCCCATTCCTTCCCATCCAAAAAAACTCCTAGCTTCCATCTACTAGATAGCAGACCTTGGACAGTTAGAGTTAAGACAAGTTAGACAATTAAAGCACTTAGGCAATATACAGTCCATAATGTGCTGTGGCAGTTTTAAGACAAATAAAATTAAGGAGATTTTAGAATAATTCTATAAAACATATTGAATTGGTGGAGAAAAAAGTCTTTTGGAAAATTTAGAAACAGGTGTAGATCTGTTGGTTAAAGAGCTATTGACTCCTGTCTCTAAGTTACATGACCCTTTTATATACACACTTCATCCTTTGTATCTGATTTTCTCTCATAGCTTGCATTTGGTACTGTGCTGTTTGAACACATTGCTTGTTTGATATATGACTGCCTGGACTGGAGAAGACAGCATCGCAACTACTTGGAAAACACCAAGTTTTTTAATGTGTCTCTATTACCAGAGAGCAAATCAACACAGCCACCTGCAGCTGAGGCAAGACCCTTCTCTTCTTATTGAGAATAACTAATTACAAGCAATAGAATATAGGCAATAGAATTGCCTGTCTTTAAATTTGACTCAAAAATTCACCTTGGAGCATCACACTGTGAGTAATTTTCAGTGAATTAAATTTGGGGTTTTGTCTTCAGCATTTTAAACCCCAAAAATAGGGGGGAAAATAGCTGAGCATTGGGGAAAGAGAAAAAAGGGAATTGGAAGGATCGTACAGGCATAAAGTATCACAGGTGTAAAAATTTCTTTTTACAGATGATAAATTCTTTTGTCTGAAATAGCAATATGCCTGCACAGAGCTACTATGCAATATTTCAGATCTGTGAACTGTCAAAAAAAATATTATTAGTTCTATGCAAGATCAATTTCTTTATTTTATTCACAGTAGGCAAAAGCCTAAGTGGGCAGAAGAAAGTAGCTTATTAGAACATACACTACATTCTTACTTTTTCCATGTAAAAGTCATAGTCTAGGGTGAGTAACCAAAGCTAAAATTATGTTCTCCCACCTATTTTTGCAATACTTATCTGTTTTATGGTTTCTATTTTTTTATGTTAACTTTTATTCACTTAGGAACAACCACCACCAGCACCACAGATGACACCTACAAAGAAAAGGAAACCAGAAGAAATTCTGCCAACAGTAGCTCTGTCAGAGAGTATGTTTAAAGGATTAAAACATCCATCTGTAGTTGTTCACTCTGTCAAACCATTCATTCATCTGACAGCACAAATCCTCAAAATGATTTGTGCAGTGAGCTGAAGATGTGTATACTGGTGAATGCATTGTGGAAGTGTCTAAGTGGTGATAACCGAATTCTTTAGAAAATCACGTTTTCTGTCTGTTCCTAGTCACAGTCAGATTTAAAAGACCTCAGTGATTTTGTTCGATCTCTAACTTTGTTGGACTCTCTTTAATAAATATTGTCTGAAGGTTCACAGAATCACAGAATATTCTGAGTTGGAAGGGACCCACAAGAGTCCAACTTAGCCCTGCATAGGACATCACACCATGTACCCAAAACCACTTCTGAGATGCTTCTTGAACTGTCAGGCTTGATGCTGTGAGCACTTTCCTAGGGAGCTGTTCTAGTGCCCAAACACCCTCTGGGTGAAAATTTCTCTAATACCCAAACTAAAATTGCCGTGACTCGAGGTGAGGCTGCCCCAGCTCAGAGAAGAGCAGGACAATCTCCTCCCTTGTCTGGCTGGCAATGCTGTGCCTGATGCACCCCAGGACACGCTTGGCCCTCCTGGCTGCCCGGGCATGGCTGGCTCATATTAAATTTCCCATCAAACAGGACCCCTGGGTCCCCTTCTGTGGTGCTACTCTCCAGCATCTTAATACCCATTCTGTCTGTTCATCCGGGGTTGCCTCATCCCAGGCACAGAACCCAACACTTCTGCTTTTCAAGCTTCATAAGGTTGATAATTGCCAGGCCCTCTAATTTGTCAAGGTCTCTCTGCAGGGCATTCCTGCCTTTGGGAGAGTCAACAGCTCCTCCCATTTTGTATTACCTGCAAACTTGCAGAACCAACTTGGAATATAAATTGGCATTTCTGAACAAACATATCTTAGTGTTCTATCTCTTAATATAGCAGGTGAAGAAACTTCTATTCTGTTTCTTCCAGTGGACATGAGGTATTACAATGACTTGCTGAGTCAAATTCCTGAGGAGTACTTTTCTGTATCCTTAATGCTGAGCTGCATGTTGGAACAGGTGGGAATGTTCTCTTTTTAATTTCTGTGGCTATTTCAGCCTAGACCTAATATAATGAATTGTCAAGGATCAATGAATCCATCTGTTTAAACCTAAAATATGAGACTGCATTGAGGCACTGAGCAAGGAGGTTGAATACAAAGGAGTCAAAACTCCAAACTTTGATTTTCTTTCGTATTGTTCACTTACCCTGTATCTATATATATAGTGTTATTCCATAATTAATTTTTGAAGGCTACAGATATAATCAAATGAGGAGAAAGGCACAATTTCTTATCTAAGTCAATAACAAGTTTTCATGTCCTACAGCAATGTTATTGATACTGAACCTTGGCTGATTTACTCAGATCAAAGGTCTTAGGTCAAGTCTAACGTAAGAGCATCAATGCTAGTCCTAGACAAATCTGACCTCTGTTGAGTTCAGGCACAATCTGTGATTTAGAAGAGACACACAACATGATTTGGAAATCCTCCTTCTTTTAGGAGTAAAATTTCAGCATAATATTGGGGGTTTTACTTTTTTTAACAATCTGAAAATAAACTCGGGTAACAATACTCAAAGTCCAACACCTAATAGGCAATCAGTTTTTAATTACCTGTGTTCCTTAACAATTCTTAACATTTCAAGTTAGAAATATTTTTATTCTCATCCTTTCAAAAGTAACCAATAGGAAAAACATTTAATTCTGTTTTCCATAATCTTTGTTTTGTGTGAAACTAACTCAGAAAATTGTACTTTTGCTAGTTGTAGAAAAAAATAGGCTTTTCTTCCCTGACAGAATTTATGGATGTGTGCTTAGCTTATAGCAGCATTTGCTTGGTATTTCTGGTAAAGTTA
This sequence comes from Donacobius atricapilla, assembly GCA_013397315.1. Taxonomy (NCBI): domain Eukaryota; kingdom Metazoa; phylum Chordata; class Aves; order Passeriformes; family Mimidae; genus Donacobius; species Donacobius atricapilla. Next base: position 440,954 of record WBMY01009482.1, read on the forward strand.
AGCAGCAGTCATACAGCTAATTTATACTATATTTGCCAGGTTATTGCAAGTGAAGAAGACCTTACACCACCGAGTCTGGTGGCATCAGAGCCTCAGGCAGATGGGCTGCGTCGTGCCATTGCAAATCATATAATTTCTGTCCTTCCTTCTCTTTCACTTCCTGTGAGTGAAAAAAAGGTTTGTGTTGTCTTTCATTCATTTCCTAAAATGACAAATCTCATTTTTGGGATTTAATACCTCTTCCTTTTCTTTTTAAACAGAATCTATATGACTATTTTTCTCTTAAATACATTGAAAAAGAGACTGTCAGCCCCCAGTACCCTCTCTTATTTAACTACCATGATGCCCTGGCTCAGCGGTTTCACCTGTTGAAGGTACAGTTCAAGCTATTTATATATAAATATTTCCCAAATTCACAGGCAGTGAATGCTCAGTGCACTACAAGGGGAAGAGTGGTGTTTTTACAAAATAGGACAGCATATCCTGGATCTTTTTCCTGCTGAGATGGACCCACCAACGTGTATTTAGTTTACTCAAAAACTAATGAGTTACTGGCAGAGGACACCTCACAACATGGAGCACAAACATACTGATTTCAGAGCTCTATTTGCCTTGTTAATGAGAATGTTTAGCCTTTGGCATAGATGAGAGAGATTACAGAACTGTTGATTTGCTGTCAAACACTGATGATACTCTGGAAAAGGAGTTGCTGACTTGTTAATGGTGATTTAGCATGGAGACTAGACTGAATAGTAAAATGTTGAGCAGAAGAAGAAAATACACAGCAGTTATTAATGAATGCAAGAAATGTATTCAGATTGGCTAAATAGTTGCAGCGTAGTGTGTAACCAAGATACTGCCAAATTCTACCAAGGGCAGAAAGGTTCAGAGACTGCATCGTTTGGGATTATTGCAAAGAAACAGTCCCCAGACTTTCTGAATCAAAAAACCACTGTGAATGTCTTGAATTTTTCCAAAGGCAGGGTGTAGTTTTACCATTAAACTTTAAAAATTAACTGAGGATAATACAAGGGATAATACAGTTCTAGATTTCACAGCTAAGGTGTGTCTGCCTAGCTTCATGGATTACAAATTACCTGAGAAATGTTTCAACAACCATTGATTAAAACTATACAGACACAACTCAAGTTTGACACATTGGATGTATTCAAGCAGAAGGAAGGACTAAGTAATCAGCATAAGAGATGCTCTTAGCAGACATATGCTTGATTTATTTTATATACTTGCTGAAGAGAAAATTCGGGATATAGCCCAATGTTTGAGGAAAGAGTAGAGGACAAACATTTGGAATATGTGGTTGAAGAAAAAGGTACTGTAAGTATGTAATACTAAAAAGAGTGAAATTGAAAGATACCATTATGTCTGAAAAAATAAACCCTTGGATATAGAGGGATGCCTCTCATCACAGAATGATCAACAAATTTACGGATTTCATTACTCTGAAAAGTAGCACAGAGCAGCTGAAAGATTCATGTGGAAGGTACCTGCTGCCAGTCTGAATAGTTCAGTACATATTTCTGTGTTTTTAAGTCTAGCTAGTACAGGCAAATAACTTCTAACAAATGTCTGCTATTATGCTGTCAGTCATTCTCTTATGTGTCTAATGTTTTTCTGCCTACAGTATCTGACACCATGATTCAAAACCACACTGTGGGCACATGTTCAAATTTAAGTTTATGTCCAACTGTCTTAAGCACATGTTAATGTCTTCTGCTGTAGAAAGACTTCTTTATTCAAACATAATTTTTGGAAAGTCAATAGTGTGAAAGTTTACTTTAACCCTGGTACTTGGATTTTTGTTGCAGGTCCAGGAGAACTTCAATCCAGAAAAGATTGAGCGTGAAATGATGGATAAACTGCCTCTTACAGAACTTATTCATTTCACCCCTTCTTCAACTGAAAACAACACAAAACGCTTGGCCAGAATTCATGAGCTCATGCATTATTTTACTACTGGTAAAATTATTTTCATTTACATAATTTCCATTCTTTTTATTTCTGGTTGATGATCCTCTTAAGTAGCAGGAATTTTAAGATAAGATTTTTAAGCTGCCAAAAAATCCTTTGCAGAATTTCACATTTTCACATTCTTGCTTATATATAATTATAGCCTACTTACAAGTTAACCCTAACTTCAGACCTCGGTTTCATGGTTAATGGGAACAACTGTATGAGTGTTAAATATTGCACAACTACGAGCTGGAATTATCTTAGAACTACTTTATTTATTTATATTTGCTAACATACAAACAGTTACTAATTCTGAGGAAAAACCACCTGTAAAAACAGCAATTATGGTCCTAGAATGTAGAATGCATTTTGAGAGACTGTGATGTAAACTGTGTTTATTTAGCAACTCACTTTTGGAGATAAAGAACTTGTATCTTAGGTAGACAATTTTTATGGAACAATACACAGCTTTCAGAATGTATTCTGTGTGAGCTGTTGGTGTTAATAATGACACTACTTTATAACAGTCCCTTTATCAAACCAAGAATACATTCACTTCTCCAACCATAATCACTTCTGCAGTTACCTTTTCTTGGAGTGTGCTTGCCACCATGACATACATAGAGTGAGAAACAGTCCCAAAGACTACATAAATACCCTTAAGTAGTATCAAAATTCTGCTTTAGGTTATTAAGAAATATAAATATCCAAATCCCTTTGGTTATATTCATGCCATCATATCAGGCACAGGATTTGAAGGTACTTTCCCAGGTCTTTCATCCTGAATTCCCTGTGTTGGATTAATTTACACTTTGCTGTGTTTTTTCTAATTGTTGGTATGTTCATTCTGGACAGTAAGCTATTAAAGTATTCACTATTGCTAAAGTCTTCCAGTTGATGGGTGTTGAATTTGATGATTCTCACTGGGCCATACTATGCTGCAAACTCTCTTAAATGGTAACTTAGCCTTTACTTTTATCAAAGGAGATGATTCATTTGAACAGAACATGAGAGATCCAACATTCTCAAGATATACGACATGCTTAAGTGCTTAACCAACCTAAAGAGAAAACACTTCAAATTGAGGATATTCTTTATGTGATTTGGGCATTGTACTACCTGTCTTAAACTTCAACACTTTGTGTGATTATCATTGTTATATGGACACGGATACATAGAAGCATAAATAGGATTTATAATTGCCTTTGCACCTTGCATATTTCTCTTTAAATTATGTGTAAAATTCTGTCTGAAGAGGAAAAAAAGTTGATACTTTTTTAAGAAGTTACAGATAATGGAAACATTTCATGAACTGAAAATAACTAGTTGCTAACTGGCCTGATAAAGTCTACTCAGTATTTTAAAATCAACATCATTTCTATAAAGTTAATGAGCCAGAAGGTATTCAGATGTAGGAACCACTTCATTTAAGATAGATTAATACATAGGCATATCAGTTTGCAATTTGGAAGCATTCAACTTCGAATGCAGTGTGAAATGTAGCCCACATAAGTTGATCCAGTACCATTAAGGAAATTGCTGTTGGCTTTTGCGGAGTTGCCAAGAACAATACACTTAAATAGTCTTGTATTTATTTTCTGCTGAGCTGTAAGGACATTTTCAGTTAATGATTGTAATTCTTTTTTAGAAATTCTGAGTTGGGCTGAAGTAGAAAGAGCTTTCAGAGTATTTACTTTTGAAGGCCTGAAGCTGACTGGGCTGAGTGACTCTGGTTTCCTGGAGAGCTCTGGATCTAGGGTTGGAGGTGATTCTGAAGTGTCTTATATCCCTTGGGATAATCCAGCCATGTTTGCAAGACAGCTGAGACAAGTCATCCTTAAGGAAAAGAAGCTTAATGGGAAATCTCCAAGAGCCTCTGGTAAAAAGCTTTCTGTTTACATTACTCCTGAAGATTTTGAATCCACTATTTGTCTTACCATATTATTTGCTATTGCAGGGAAGTGATTTTTCTTCCTTGTACAAGTCAACAAATTTTCAGATATTATATAGCCTGTACATTGAGTAACTCTGGAGGAATACTAGAATAAACACAGAAGTTATTTTGTACTACAACAGTAACAATTGTAGATGATGCAGAATGAATTTTCTGAAGTTCTACATTTTCTCCTGCAGGTTCTAACATAATGAACAGCTGATGGCCTGGTTAAAGGAGATATGTTGGCCAAAAAGCAACATTAAAAACAACTGATTGTTTTTTCAGGACTCAAGAAAAATAGAAATTAGGTCAGTTTAAGCAATTACACCTTTAGGTTCATGATCACAGAATCATAGAATCATTGTTTAGGTTGACAGGGACCCCTGTTCTGACAGGGTCATCTGTTCTGACACCCCTGCAATAAGCAGAGACATTTTCAACTTCTCATAGTCCAATCTGACCTCCAGTGCTTTCAGGGATGGAGCATCCACCACCTTTCTGGGATACCTGTTCCAGAGTTTCACCACCCTTATGATAAAAAATTCTTCCTTATACCTAGTCTGAATCTATCCTCCTTTCCTTTAAAACCATTACTCCTTCTCCTATGACTACAGGTCCTACTAGGCAGTCTCTTCCAAGACCACAATAAGAAGAGCTCCCCAGGGCCTTTTCTTCTCCAGGCTAAACTTTCTGAGCCTGTCTTCACAGGAAAGGTTCTTCATCCCTCCAGTCACCTTCACTGGGCCTACTCTGCACCCGCTTCAACAGATCCATGTGTTCCCTGTGCTGAGGACCCCAGAGCTGGATGCAGCACTTTGTGATGTTGTCCGTGCTTTCCTAATAGAGATGTCTAAGCAAGCAGCTTAGATGGGATCCTTCCCTTAGAAGGCTGGAGCAGGCAAAAATGACTCCTGCTTATCTGCTTTTATTCTGAATCTTGGGAACATTTTCAGATGGTAGTTTATTTTGCTTTTATACTAGTCACGATATTAAATCTTGCAGTTACAATTGAGCATAACAGCATTTCAGCACCTCTGCAGCACAAAAGCAAGTACCAGGAAAAAAAAAATTTGCATTCAGGTTTCTTCAGTCTTCTAAAGGCAATTAGTAAACAGGAGTAAATTCCAGGAGAAGCAGAGCCTAAAGATGTATGTCTGGAAGCTGAGCTGGTTATAAGACAATCGCAAACACTTTGTGGTGTATTTTCCACCAGAAAGAGTAATTTTTTTACATGTAAATTTTGATCAAATATTAGTGACCTTTGCCCTAACTTAGGGAATAAAAAATTCTATTAAAAAGAATTTTTTTTTTTTTAAATTAAGAGAATATAGAAGTTAAAGTCCTCATGTGATGCTGTTCACATCAGGTGTTCATTGCAACAATGGAATGACTGATGAGATTCTCAGAAGTAACATTCATGTCAGTAGCTTATGGATCTGTATAAACCAAATTAATTTAAAATTTGCATTTGTCAAAAATGTGTGAAAATACCAGAACAATTGGTCTTGCCTTTTATTTTAATGTCATCTTTGCAAAGGACTTCTTTTTAAAGTATGAAGAAAAATGGTTCTTTGTTTATGAATCTGGAGGATACTTCTGAAAGTATTTTAGTGGGCCACCACGGGTCAGATAGAAAGGATTATTTGAATGAGTTTTATAAAGTCTTCTTTTTTCCTTTCTGTGGGTTTTTTTTTTAATTTTGTTTAATTGTCTGGCAGTTGTCACTGGATTTTAAAGTGCTTTCTTAGCAAAGAAATGTAGCAAAGCTGATCTTGTATTTACAGGACAAGTGTGACGAAAGGAAGCTTCAACTTGTTGTCGATCTCATCAGGGAGGCATCAAGGAAATTGCATTACTCCAGCCTTAGCAGGGATGAAATTTCTGGAACAATTCTTTAAATTCTGCTTTCAATTTCCAGGGTATACAGAAACAAATGACGAAGATGAAGGAGATAGTCTGGTTGGTCCTCTTTTGAACGTAGAATTGGATCTTCTTTATTCTGATATGGCAAGTGTGAGAAATTGAGTCAATTAGGCTTTATGTGAGGCAACAGAAGACACTGCTCAAATGCCGGGCTATGTTACTGGGGATTCCTTTGCAATGCTGCAGGCAAATGTTAATTTTGTGATGTTTGGCAAGTGCTGATATAACTTTTAAGCGCTGTGAAATCACTTTCTTTGAATTCCAAGGTGATGGGTTTCAATGAAGCTGGTAATGATAATTCTGTGCTGGTTTTGCTGAATACCAGGGGTCAAATACAAATGTGAAAGTTTAAAAGAAATTGTCAAACTGTGTTACAGTAGTAAACTGTGTAGTTTGGCATCTTCAGAATCACCTGTCTGCCATACAACCCATAATAAACAAAGCAATTTTAAAATCATCTCATAGGACATGTTTGAATACTTATAATTGCTTACAGAACTCAAAGACTTACAAGCTAATAATAAAATTATTTGGATTATCTTGTCATAAAACATCCAAGACCAAACCTAGTTGGGTGTAATTGTATTTTTTATTAAACAGTGCCATATGGGGCTGCACATATGCATCATTATGCAGTTAACTGCAATGCAACATGGGGTGCTGTCTATTAGTCCAACAAGATTACAGTCAATTTAATACTGACACTGAAATGTTGTTATTCATTATTTTGGTTTGTTGTATTTTGAGGTGAGTCAGGAAAATTACAGCCTAGGACCAAGTTTAGAAGAAATAAAAAAGACACAGAGGCATTGCTTGACCGACTGGAGTTTGGAAGAGCATTTTCAACCACATGTTCTTCGTCAGGTATCTGTGAACTGACGATCCTATCTATACAGTCCTCCTCGGAATGCTATATAAAGTAGTAGTAGTGGAGTTCAGGGTAGTTTTCTGCTCAATAATTTATTCAGTTTTATCTTTCATTTTTACCAGAACTTACTGTGCTTTAGCTACTTTTCAGTTCTTCGTGTGAAATTTAGTTTGCAATGGGTTTTTATTTCCTGGTTTGGCCGAACTGGAGCTGTCCTATTTGGCAGCAAGTCCCTGAGCTGGAAGTGTGGTGGAGACAAAACCACCTTGCCCTTAGGGGTGGTCCTCTGAGGCAGTTTTGGGACTCAGTGCACTGGATGTGAAAGTATGTGAAAACATACTTTGCAGGTGCCTGTGCAGTGTATATTTTATGGGCAAATAGGAAATTTGGTTGTTACAGTACTTCACCCTTTAAGGGCTAAAGGCATCATTTATCCTGCAAAATAAACACTAAAACTTATCTTGCAGAAAGACAGAATGACAAATCTGAAAGATATGTTCAAGTGTAGTTGGCTTGAATTGGGAAGCATCCTCTTGGGAGGAGTGGATTTTTAGCTCCTGTGCTGCCTTGAGTTTCATAGGCTGTAATTCTAATCTGAGCCTGACACATGCTGTACATGGGTGAAGAAAGTGCTGCCTGGACTTTTGCAGCACCACTTTAGCATGACAATTTTAAAGTCTGGTCATGAATTTCAATGCATGGGGAATCCCTTCATATGCAATATAAATAGCTAATACTACTTCAATTATCAATAATTAGTGAATCTAGTAAAAAGATACTGACGGAAAATAAAAGTAGTAAAAAATAGCTTTTTGATGCAGCTGAAAATAACCTTTTGAAAGCAAATTCATGGCAGTCAGGTGAAGGCCCAGATGACTGGAAAAAGAAAAACATTTTAAACATCTTTAAAAAGGGTAGAAAGGAGGACCCTGGGATCTACCAACTTAATCAGCTTCACCTCTGTTCCTGGGAAGATCATAGAACAGATCCTTCTAGAACCTTCAGTTGCATAGTTCTGAAAAATAATAGTTTAAAAGAAGGCTTTCTTCTACCTAGGACTATAAAATAAGTTTCAACCTACAGGCAATATAAATATTGAAAATGATGGGGCAGTACAGAGCAGAGTGGAAAAATGTAGGTGACAGCAAAGCTCAGAGATGTGCAGGTCATGGTATAGCAGATTGAATACCAAGTAAACTCAACTGAGATTAAAAAAGTAAATTACCTTTCTTTTTATCTGGTATATCATAATTCCGGTTTTATTTACTATTTTTTCAAGTATTTTATTATTTAAACCTTTTAAAGTATCTGTTTAGTATATTAATTTATTAGGCTTTTATGTAGCTGAACTTTTTCATTCATGGTCAGTCAGAAGGTGGAGCACAGTTGGTATCTCTTCTCAACAGGAATAGCAATGCAGTTTCAATTTCCACCTACCTGGGCAATTCTGGTTGCTGGAATCCAAATGCTTTGAGTACATCTTGTAGGAGAGTGTTCTGGAGCACCTGTTGCTCAAAGCTGCACTGTGTAGCCTCTGCACATATGGTACCATCTGCAGGGAGGATGTACCTTTATTTCTTTCTTTTCAGGTTCTTCATACAGCATCCCAAGAGTATAGATGTATTGATTCCTTTTATCATACCCAAGATAACTCTTTACTAATGGTTTTTCACAATCCTATGAATCGACATCGTCTGTGCCAAGAGACTTGGAATACTGCACTGCACTCCAATATTGGATTCAGGTAATGGATTTTATCTTCCCTGTCCCATTCACAGTCATTTTCAAATAAAGCCTCCACAGGTGTTCTTAGGGCAAAGCTTTGAAATTAAGATATGGCTGTGTAATACATTTATGAGAAAGAAAGTCATGCAGGTCAAAAACAGTGCTGTATCAAAAGAATTCTGTTGAACTTTTCTGAATGAGAGCAAAGCAGAGTATCACTCCTTATCATCAAGTATAAAAATGTAAATAATGTACACATGCATATAAAATCCTATTAGGAATACCACATCAAGAGACTTGTACTGGGGACGTTTCAGGTGAAGAATGTTAAAGAAGTAATTCTGTCTAAGAATATACTTACCAGGTTTTTCAACTATATATATATAAATTGAGTGGGATTTTTTTTTTTGATAAAAGTTCAAATCCCTTTGTTAATATTAGGGGTTTTTTTTTCACAGAATAACACATTCTTCTTAATTCCTTATCAATATCTGCTCACCAGTTAGAGGTGTACAAATGGTTGACATGTCCACTATTAGCTGTTTTGTTAGTGGTATTTATTTTGGAACGCATTTTTGCACTGAAGCAGTGATATAAATGGTGATGTAGATGCAATTACTATTCCAAATAATTAACTGAAAATAAAATAACTGTCCATGTGCTGATATGTAAAAATGTTAAAATGCCATAGAGAGAAAGCTGAAGTATCTTTAACTGTGTCACTCTGGTGCCCTATGGATTAATTAGATTTATCAAATAAAATTTCAAACAAATTATCCAGTATAAAAATACCTCCCCCCATTTGTTTGCAGGTATCCTTTTCTAAATGTAGTGCCGAATTTATCATATGAGAATTTTTATAATAAATGTTTGTTGACACCTATATATATATTTATTTTAGGTTTGAATATTGAATAGGGAAAATGTGCCTTCCTGAAGCTGTATTTTGTATTGTATTTTGTATCTTTGCTCTCAGTCAAGGAACTCTGTGTAGGTCCATCTCAGCTTTCCAGGCATTTGGACTTAAATTATTTGCCATGAAAACAGGCTGCTGTGATTAGCAGTGAGTAGGACCAGAGCCAGAAGATATTTACCAGCAGAAATTCAAAGTTCCTTGGAGAAAATGATGGCTGGTTATGTTTTGTTGGGCAGATCCACTAAATGTCTGGTCAGTGGTTTTGCATTTATATGGCAACATGTTCAAGTACAGCTGGGTCTTGCATTCAGACAGACCCAAGCATAGGGTCCGTGGTCTCAAGGGCTGTTACACAGAAGTCTGTTGGCACTCAGAGCTCTTTACCCTGCCAGCTGTTCTTACACTTCTTTGTGACACTGGACATTAAATGGCTCATTCAAATTTCCTAAACACAAGCAGTTGGTGCCACTGCAGCTGCCTGGTGTATATGAGTTTCCTGGGCAGAGTCGACACATATGACGTGAGACCCATAGGAGACCCATGCACTTTTGGAACTAGCACCAGAGAGCAGGTCACACACCCCAGAACATCTAATGTCACCCGGTGTTTGCATACGCTGAGTAACACCTCATCCCAGCAGCATATTGGTTCTGTAGAAGCAGAGGGAGGTACCAGACGTCCCCAGGAAGCATTTGTTCTTGAAACAACCACTGTTCATCTCTGGGGTTATAAAACCACATATTGGCTGGTCACCTTGAAAGGGAATTCATTGAAATAGATCAAGACCAACTGAGAGACAGGAAAGGCTCTTGATACCTGCAAAAGAAAAGCTGCTAGTTTTGCATTCAAAGAAGAAATTATGCATCTTATCTGCATTATAATTCACTTGAGGATGAAATAACTGTGTACTTTCTACTTTTTTTTCTTCCACATCCCGTGGAAACAAGGCTTAGGCATTAAATTCTGCTTGTGGCTTGCCTTCTTTGTCCAGTGACATTTTACCACATTGTTTCAAAGCAGCAAAGAGCTCCTAAAGAAAATGGCATGAAAGCTAACAGGGTGGTTTGGCTTCGCTCTTGTTTCCTAGACATATTCAACATCACTGCTATATATGCTACTTAGAATTTTTGAAGAGCTGTCAGTCCTCTTTTAGTTCTGTTATGTGGCATTGATACTTGCCTATACTCTGCAAAATAATCACCACATTTTCAGACTTTTTTCAGCCTTATTGCAAAAGATCATTTCAGATTTCCAGACAAAGTATCATAAACATTTGCTAGTGTATGTTTCCAAGCAACATAACACTTCTGTGGAAGACACACATTAAATACCTGGAGTGCTTCAAGCTATTGCCTGCAGTTAGCTTCCAGATCCTGCTGAGTTGCCAGAAACGGGCACAAATTCTACTTAATAATTAAGGGTAGTATAATTTGTTTTTACTTTTTGTATGAAATAACTGACTCCTGGTGAGTTTACTAACTTTATTGAATTTTATTTTATTAAAATAAATTAAAATTACTATAATTCTGATTTTTGTTATAGCTTTAAGAATCTCACTTTGATCACAGAAGAGATACAAATGCACAATAGATGCAGTGCTTGACAATCTCTCTGATAAGAGTTCTTTATCTGTGTTCACTTGTTACATCTTTATTGTGACAGCTTATAGACTACAGACCATCTTTGTAGGGTTGTTTCATAGTTGCTGTCTGGAATATAAATCTGTTACCTGCTAATCAGTTGGTTACAGAATCACAGAAAAAATCCATTTTGATTGCAGTGAGTCCTGTTACAGCAAGTTCTCATGCAAAGAGGAAATTAAATTTCTGACATTGCAGCAACTTTTGCTTCTGGAGATCCCAGTTACATTCCTTCTTCTTTATGGATATCAGGTCCTGTAGTTCATGTAGAACATCAAAAAATTCAGGAAGTACGCTGTTTAAAGGGTAGGCAGCAGGAGGCTGCATGTGAAATCTAATGGATGCCACTGAGTAAGGGAATCCAAAGGCACGTGTACCTGCAATGATAAATGTGTATCTAAAACATTTTAATTCCGGTTAGAAAAAGTGGTCACTCTATCAGGAAGCCAAATGAATTCAGACATTATCAAAATCATTATTATGCTCAAAGTTGAAGACATTTGTTTATAGTTTCATAGTAAACGCATTACACAAGTTACTGGAAAAGAATAATCCCTTCTAAGAAATGCTTCTGAGTCAGACATTGGCAGTTGTGACATCAGAATACATATTAATAGAATGTGTATTTTAGACTTTGAATGACTGTTTCATTGGCCTAAAATATTTTCCACACAAATAGTCTCTTTTTTATTTATAACATATATTCATCTTCAAGTTATTCCAGTACTGGCAACCCTATGTTCCAGACTAGTTTTGCCTTTTGTTTTCAACACCGTAGGTTTTTATAGCTTGTACGCTTTTCTTCAGACATGAAGAGAATAACCTCCCCACTGAGTGTATATATGATCAACAGTTTCTCCATGCAAGTTTCCCAAAGCAGACTCCACCTACATTGCAGAAGCTGGGAGAGACTTGTATATCCTGAAGCTGTACCTGAACTGGGTATTCCAGCCTGTGTACATGACCTACATGTTAATTCTCTTGGACATATTGCTGCAATAAGAAGTTTAAAACTGACATAAGGTTAAGAATTGATTGTATTGTCTATATGTTCATACCCAAAAGCCTCTACTCCCCACAGAGTTTTTGGATACAATTGAATCATCTTGAACTTGTGAATACAAAATGTAATACTGAATAAATTAAGCAACTGAATCTGATGCATTCTTCAAAAGCTCCTTTCAGTTTTGCCCACGTGAAGAATTTTACTTTCAAGAATTGTGATAAAACTCTGAATGAGGGGTTGAGCGGCAGTTGCTTGTAAGATTTCCAGGCTTCCTCCTTTCTTGAAAGCAGTTGTTTACAGTGAGGTATTTTAGCAGTCATTTCAGACACCTTTGGAAGACGAGACAGTGTAACTGCAGATGTCAGCAGCAAACTCTGGATCAGTTTGTCATTCAGTTCTCACTTCAACTTAGTTGTTACTTGTGAGTATTCTTAAATCATGGCAGGTTATGATGTACACTGATTCTCTCATCTGGATTTGGATGACAATTTCCAAACACCTTTCTTGTCACACCGATAAAGAAGTGCTTGTATTACATACAATAACACTTCAGTTTCTGAACAAACAAATGAAGCATATTCTAAAAATCAGCATCAATCAAGAGCAACTAAGAAAATAAGTTATTCAGTGGTAAAACAGTGAGGATGAGAATGAGTGTGAACCTTTTGGAACTGAATGCCTTGAAATTTTCTGATTTCCTGGATTTTTTCTTTAGGAGCAAATGTTCTTTGGCAGACGAGTTTCTTATATTTCTTTTCAGAAGGGATAACCAAAATTCTGAGTATAACATGTACCAAGCAAATACCAACCAGGCAAAAGTTCCAGTAAAAACTGAGAGAAATCCTTTCAAATACAAGTCTTGTCTCAAAGATTATAGAGTAATACTTGTATAAGACACTGAGAAGCCAAGTGATCTTGTTTGATCTGAAATCATATTAGTGAAAACCCTATTATGTTAAATAGAGGGATATTTTGCTTTTCAGGAACTATCTTGAGCTGGTGGCCAACTCAATTGAAGACTGGGTGAAAGAGGAAGAATCTAAATACCAAAAAGAGAAGATGGGTAAGGAAATAGTCTTTTAAATTGGGAAAAGCCATGGCAGAAGGCCCTCTTGGACTGTTTGCCAAGAGTGCTGTCAAAATAAAATGGCTTTACTAAGAAAGCCAGAAGTGGGTATCTTTTTATTGTATTCTAGGAATTAATTTTTCACTCTAAGTGCTGAGACACAAATTTGTTCAGAGCAGAATTGCATATGTTTTTTCATAGGATGACCCTGTTTTGATATCTATGTAGGCATAAATATATTTTGGAAATAACTAAATCTATATATATATTCTGTATCTTTCTCTGTTCTGAAAACTGACACCTTTAGTATCAATTTACATTTTCAATAGCTGTGCTTATCTAATGAGATTAAGGATTGCATACAAATATGAATCTGTTCAGATGACTGAACATATGAGGAGGTGAGCAGTAGTTAAAGCTGGCAACATGGTTCAGGAAAATTCCTTTTTAAAGGGCAGGATAAAAGCTGGAAGTCAGAAGCTGTGGGCTAGAAGCTAAAACTGGAAACTTGAATTGACAAGACTGCAGAGCAAACATGAATTACAATCAACATTTTGGGTAGTGAAAGTTGTAAGCAGTTCATACAATAACTGTTCACATGTAGGAGAATCTGAAAACCCCTATTGACAAAAAAGAACTTTTGTCAAAATTGTCTACTTGTGTATTTAAATGGCATTAACAATGATTTGTTTATGTGTAACCTTTGCTTTTTTACCTTTTTTAGAATGCACTTTGAAACAGCCCTGGACTAGCAGTTAGCATTTACAAAAATAGAAACACTACTCCTCAACTCAGTTAACACCTCTGATTATAGTTTGGAGACTGAAAGTACAGTTATGACTACTAAATCACAATTTGTACATATCTAGCTGTCACAGGAGCTAGATTGAATCTTGCCCATGTGGCGCTTTGTGACAGTTATGATTCATGGAGTAGGTCACCTGCTGGAAAGGACATAATCAGCTCTGCTGGAACACGCAGATGGGCAACATTGTCCTCAGGTGTTTTCAATTTCACTGATGATGCAATTTCTACTTTATCATACAAACTAATTTAACTAGAAGTTTCTCATAGTTTAATTTAAATTATCTTTTCTAGAAGGTAAATATGGGGTATCCAAGCATAGTATAAAACTACACTTACAGAAGATACTCTCTTCATAAGTCATATATTCTATAAAGCCATAATAGTGAACAAGGGATATGGTGAGCGTTTCTTTAGTGAAGGTTTGAAGGTTCAGATAGCGTTTATTTGGGCTTTTTTGTCCTGAAAGGTTGCAATGTCTATGACTCTGGTATTGAGCTTGTTCTGGCTCACTTAAAAACAAATAAATTTACTACCAGAGCAAAGCCTTCAATAGCAAGAAGCAGAGAGACAGTCTTTAGACATGTTGTTGATGTATTATTTAGTGTACTTGGTCCTCAGTTATGTGAATCAAGTTTCTTCTAACCTAAACAGACTTTCTATTTTATTTCTAAATACATTTAAGGTTTGCTTTATTGTACTGTTATGCTTTCCCTATTTTTAAATATACATTTTTATTTACTTGCATGTCTTTTTTCCCCATTTTTAAAAATTATTCTGTTTTCCTATATTTATAACCTCACTTACTCTCCCTTTCACTTTTCAAAGGCAGCACATCCAAACCTGAGAATGTAATAAAGTCTCAATCCAAGAATGAAGAAAATCTCATTATCAGAGAAGACTCTCTAAAGGTGAGGCAAAAATATATATGTTTCTGAAATGGACTAGATAGAACTGCTTTCTTGGGTAAGCCTTTGTTCTTTACATAGCCTTGACTGAGTCCTCTTAGTTTTTCTGCTCTTTGTTATTTCTTGTATGTGTTACTTTCTTTAATTTATTCCTTACTGATTGTGAGTCGTGTTGTTTCCTTAAGCAAAGACTATGTGGAGTTAGACTAGGCATTCCAAAGCAATTTATAGTTGCAATACTAGGAAATGAAAGTTATGGATACTATCCTACTATTTACTGAAGTTTTCTGATTTTAAAGGTATGGAAAGATAAGATCTAGATTCATGGAAGTACTTGTGTATGCAACTGTCTTTCACTGTCTACAGCTCTTTGAAATTAGGGAATGTTAATATGGTACCTCAGAGTTCCCTTATGGCAGAGAATCCCCTTTTTATAGATTTGGTCCATGACCATTCACTACAGATTAATTGCCTTGCCCAGGTTTACACGGTAAATTTCTGGCTGAGGTATGGATTAAACATACAGTTGTTTAGGTCTTAGCATCGGTACTATCCATTAATCTGCACAATTCTAGTTTTATTGATATTGTATTCTTCTGCATTTTTTTACTTCTCACAGACATATTATGTCTCATCTTCCTCACAGTGTGTAATGCTGTGCAATTCAAATCCTGATATGGAAACGTAGATAGGAAATGAGGTTAACTGTCACAGCTCAATCAAGGCTAACACCTGACTTGTAACTCTCAATGCTTGCCATTTCTTCCCCAGAGATGCTTCTGCTTTCATATATTTAGACTACAAACCCTAATACTCCAGAAAATCTTAAATGTCTTCCTGATGCAAGCTGATCATTTTGGCATCGACACCTCATTCCTTTTTCTGTAAAAAAAAAAAACGTTTTATCTCACAGTTGCATTTGGGGAATAAACTACCAGTGATGCATTGTGGTTTGGTGGTAAACACTGTGGGAAAGTATTCAATAAAATCATTCTCCTGTGACTGATTGTGTAAGATATGAATAATCACCTGGATCATCTCCTGTGGTCAACAATGGCTGCTGTTGTAGATTGAATGAATCAGTAATTTTATCCAAAATTTGGTGCATAATATTGTAAGACTTTTGACACATCTGGAAATGTGTCTTAGCTTAGAACTTTGATTACTTTGGTTTTGTTCACTTCTACTCTTTTCAACATGCACATATGAATCTTGTAGTACAAAGATAAACACAGTGTTTTAATTTCTAATGTTGAATGTAGGCTTGGAAGATGGAGCAGGACCGATCACGAGAGGAAGAAAAAAAAGAAAAGGAAGAAAAACAAAAGAAGGAAAGACAATTGCAAAGTAAAAAGAAAGGACAGTGTGTAAAAGATACAGAAAGTAAGGAATCAAACAAAAAACCCTCTGAAGAGAAGTCTCAAAATGAATCAACAAAAGCCCCTGAACTTGAGGAGGATCATAGCATTCCAGAACCATGTTTCGAGAAAGTTTATAAGGTAAGGAGTTGTATTATTATACCACATTAGAAAAGCACTAACTATATACAGAGTCAAGATTACAGCAGGGCTATTATCTATTGTGAAATTTGAGTTCATGGCAAATTAAGCCTAACTTAATGGAGATCTTGTTACCTCCATTGTTTTAGCAACAGATCCTTTTCTAAAAGTTTTTAAAAGCAATTCATGAAGTTCAAGATTATCCTACACCAGATTACTTCTTTTTTTGTGTGTGTGTGTGTAATATGACATGAACACAAACATAAGTTGATCATGTTGAGATTTTTGTGGGAGAGGATAGGAAAGGGGAACATTAGAACTTTTCCCATCTTCCATAGTGAGGAACTACTAGACCTAGTTGAAATTTTGACTGTCCACACTGGAAATCACTGTTTCTTACATTTCCTCTTTCAAAATTCATGTTCTTGAAGTGCCCCAATCTAAAATACGTATTTTTCCCATTTTTCAGAAAGTAGCTCCGTTGGCATGTGTGCAACAGGAAATGTAGAGCTCAGCTCACTCTTGGAGCTTAAGGCACATGAAATCTAAACTGTAATTGTGCTTCATATCCCTAGCAATCCCAGGAACTCATGTCTAGGCAGTTCAGTGGAGACAGCCGCTCCCTGTTTTATGCCTATTGCACTAACAGAGGGAGCTCTTCACTAGTTTTGTTCAGAGAGTTTGCACCACCTTAAATTTGCAGAATCTGTCTTGCACCCAAAACTTGCATATATCAATATAATTCAGTCTCAAGTTGCTTAAGTACTTCAAACTCAGAAATAGATGACATTTCAGTCTGAACTCATTTGAATACAGTCATGTAATTTTTGCCATCTTGTGGCACTCTGGAAGGCATAGCAATCTAATTAGATTTATAGTATCTGAATTCCAAAACCTAGAGGGTAGAAAGCTGAATCTTTACCTGCCCTTTATGTGATCCCATGGCATTGTACTTTGTCTCTTCATACTTGATCAGAACTTTTCTTTCTCTCACACTGTATGTTAACTTGTCAGTCTACTTGCTACTCTTCAGTTTCCATGATGCTTTTCACATGTAACAAATTACTTCAGTTAATAACTGGGAAATTATTTGGATATGACAATAGCATGCTAGATATTTGTTCAAGGTTTTATTACATTAGTTAAATATCTAAGCAAAAGGTGTTGAGTGGTACAGTGTGATCCTGATGATCTCTCCTTCATTTACCTCTTTCATGAGTTCTGTCTTTCTCATTTACTGATAATTTTAACTTGTGTTTTCCAGTTTCATGGCTACAATACAGGGGAGGATATCATTCAAGTATCAGGAACCAGTCAATATCTTTTCCCATCCGATGGAGGACAGATTCAAGTAGAGAAGATAGCGTTTGTAAAAAGTGATTCTTTATTTCTTCATGCTTTGCTTTGACTCAGTGTTAACTGGTGGAATAATTTCTTAATCCATAAATGCTTTTTCATGTCTCAGCAGTAAAAATTCAGTTAAGAAATTCCATATTAGGCTCTATCATTACTAATCTTTACAGTTACCTGTAATATGTTAAATTGATAGATGAAGTACTAGAAAACTAGAAATGCAGAAAAATCAATTCATATTTATTTATTCAATGGCAACAGATGCATGATATTTCCAATGTTCAAATTATTTTTCCCGTCAAATGCAATATATCTCAGCACCAGATTCTTCGGTTGACTCTCAGATTTAATTATCAGGACGTTTTTCAATATTTAGTCTAAATTCAGATAACCTTAATTCTGTCGCCTTGGTTTTCTACTACATGATTCAGTCCAGTTATGAGCAATTTTCTTTTTTTGAGTGCTTTAAAGTTGCAGGTGTACCATTTATTTGGGTGCAAATAAGTTCTGAAGCCTGGTGGAAACAATAACAGTATTCCATTGCTTTACAGAAACTTTGATAAAGGTGAAAGTCATAAAAGACAACCACAATTTCTTCATTCATATCACAGACCCCATGGAAAACTTGAAAGAAGCTGAAGAGCAAGAAACTAATGAAGAACTGCAAATTAGATCAGGTCAGTGGATTGATGTCACTGATATAAAGAGTTAATAGTTTGACATATTTAAATTGGATGCAAAACTTATCAACTAACAGAAAATATATGGTTACTAATGGCAGAGAGTAAGAAAAGTCAGTGTTCCATAAAACAAAGTAAAAATCCAGTTGGCTGACTTAATGCACTGTCTAGAGATGTCTTAGCAAGATATAGAAGCACAGTGCAGGTCAACGTGTGCAAACCAGTCTCTTATCCAAAGCAAGGAAATCACCATTCCTTAAGAAAATAGTTTTCTTCTTTAGTGGACAACTCATTTGGATCTTAAAGTGGCCTGAGAAAGCCTAAGAAAATGAGAACTGAATCCTGTCCATTGTGACCAAAGTAAATATCTGCCCTTGAAAGGGAAGATTTCCCCTTTTGATGTTGCCCTCCTTTTGTGGGTCAGATGACCCTAGCATTACTGCCTCCTCAAGACCTTTGCTTTGAAAACAGATCTTTCTGCAACCCAGCAGCTTCTACTGTTAGTTGACATTCTGTTAATACTCAGCATGGAATCCAAATCCTTTCTGAACCCACGTGAGAGTGTTTCCAAGAAGGAAGCCAGTTTGTAATAATTTCTGTATATGTTTGCCAAAAGCATTATGGAATTGCTGTCACCAAACCGAAGAGTATTGGGAAAGGATAA
The DNA here is from genome assembly GCA_013397315.1 of Donacobius atricapilla. Classification (NCBI taxonomy): domain Eukaryota; kingdom Metazoa; phylum Chordata; class Aves; order Passeriformes; family Mimidae; genus Donacobius; species Donacobius atricapilla. The sequence goes on from WBMY01009482.1 coordinate 459,913, forward strand.
CTTAGACATATTAGCTCTTTTCATCTTCGTCAGTGTTAGAAAGCATCCTGTTTTTGCTTCTCCCCTTGGCTTACCAGCAATGTAATTGTAGGTTGTCTTAACACAAAATTTGCATCCTTTCCACAGACAAGATTTTTTTTGTCTGCACTGATAGCTGCCCTGTATCATTCTGGGGTCTGCCAGACAGTACTGGCAATCATCAGCGTGTGAGTGTCTGAGGCAAGCTGTATTCCCTGGGCACAAGTACAAGGCTTTCCTCCCATGTAAACAGGAGCACCTTATAGAAGGGCAGTAGGGGAGGCAAGAATCAATCCACTCTGATACTTGACAGTGGCTGGATGGTACAATGGTAAACTTGTAAAGCAGTCAGAATTCCAAAACAGCAACCTACAGGTAGTATTAAGCAATAAGCATTGCAATGACAGGCAAGAAATACGAGCTCATGTTGATGAGTTTGGGAGATAGCTCAGCCCGCCTTTCATAGTCTTCTCTGCTACTCCTCACCATTTTAAGAAGCTGTTCCCCTTACAAGAAATCCCAAGTTTTTCTCTTATCAACAGAACATTTCTTTAAGGCAGTAGCAGCTGAAGTAGAGGCAAGGTAGGACCCAGTGTCTGGGAGGTGTATCTTGCCTAGTTCGTGTGGTTTTCACCATGACATACTCATTATATGACACCTTGATCTGCACCTCTATGTGAGTTTGACTCCTGATCCACTTTTACAAATCCCAGGCCTGTCTTTGGATCTAATTTCTCCATTTTCTGTCCTTTCTTTTACTTTTTCCTCAAAGTACACACATAGAATCATGGAATATTCGGAGTTGGAAGGGACCCTCAAGAATTATCAAAGTTCAGCTCCTTTCCCTGTGACTACATGTGAGGAACAGTGATTTTTATTAGTGCATAGGCCACATGCAATAGAAATGGGCAGTTTAACATACTTGTCAGCCAAGAAACAAGGAACAAAACTCCAGAACTAGGTTCTTTTGCTGCTTAAATTCCATAAGACTTTGCACTAGTTGTTGCTATTAAACCTGTTTTTACACACCTAGCCAATTAGAGTGCTATTTCTGGGTAAAAAACCACAGGTGTATTGCACAAAACTGACTATTATATAGTGCCCTATGAATGGAATGTTGGTTTTCCCTGCCCTATTTAGTCTATTTAGGTTAGTCATCCTCACTGAGGTCCCACTTTTCACACCAGCCATTGGTTTACAGGTCAGGTAGTTCTGGTATGTGTTGCTATCTTTAATTTTTTTTTTTTTTTTAAGGAGAATTGAAAAATCAAAAGAAAGCTGTGAGCAAGTTTGGATCTTTTTCAGCCACCTTGGAAAATGGAATCCAGCTGTCCCTGAGCTATTATGGACCTACAGGGGAGACAGCAGGTAAAGTAAGCAAATAGAATAGGATATTTGAGAACCATAGGGGGATTTTTTTTCCTTTTTTTTTCCCTTCATACACTCCTTAACCCAATAATTTGTTGCATACAATTCTGCCTTTCTCAGCAGCTGTTACTACATGGTAGGGAATTTTCTGCAAGGCTCAAAATGAGATTACATTGTCAAGAATATTCTATGATTCAGTTTTCAAAATGGAGGGAGGTCTCCAAGCTTTTTTGCTTACTGTGAAAACAGAGCAGTGCAAGTATTGTTATTAAGTAGCCCAGCAAAATCAGCCAATTAATTTGAGCCAAAGAAAATGTGATTTGCTGAGGAGTCTTCTTGGTTTTCCAAGAAATAATATTTTTGTAAACTTATATAGGCGATTATGGAACTTTCATTTTACTTTAGGAGTTGGACTTCAGGTTACAGTTGTGCAGATAAATGAGGGATTTCTCTCAGCCCTTCAATAAACACATTCACCAACTGGAAGCAATTGCTTCAGAAAACCACAGAGAAAACAGTGTCTGCTTTTACCAAGAGCTTTTTGTTTCCATTACATTTGAAAGGCCACTGTAACCATCTTATGGATAAAAGTGAAACCCTTCTCTGATCAGAAAATAATTCCAGCATTTTTCACTCTTAAAATATGAAAACATTTAATTGAATGCATCTTTGTGTGGACTGTGGTTAACCATTCAACTCTACACTCAGTTTTAATTGTTCAAAAATATTTTACAAATTAATTACTGAAAAAAATACTTTTTAGACTTGGGCCAAGACAGCATTCACAATAGTGGCCTGCAAAGACTTGGATTTTGGCATAAAAGAGAGACATGTCTGATTAAACACCTACTTGTCAGCTGTGATGTTTAGGCTTTTTCACACTCACCATAATCATCCTATTCTATATTAGAATTATCCTTGCCATGTTGAGCTTTAGAGCACTGCTAACTGGCATTCTTTGATTGTTTGCAGTTTTTCTATGATCATTTGCTTATGCCAAATTCCTGTGGGTCTTTGTATTGTAAGTGCTCAGAAAAATTCTGACCAGAAATACTCTCTTAGATGATTCTCATATGCCAACCATCCCTAATGTAGAATGGTATACCATGAAATCTGAAGTTTCTCTCCACTGATCAGTTAAATTGTGTGCAAATTACCCTTTTTCCCTGCAGTAATGAAACAGTTTTCTGGAAACTCTCTAATTCTCTTTTTTTTTACTGCTTTTCACACTTTTTCTTTTCATCCCCCTTTAAGAGAAGCTAATGTGACAAAAGGCCTCAAGGTTTTTTTCAGCTTTATACAACTTTTTTGGGGGGGCAAGAAATGTTAATATTTCTTCAATTTTTGAATTATTCTTTGTTTTCTCCAGCATTTTCAAAGGTTAACCTCAGATCATTTATGACAGAAATAATCTCCTCGTCTCCTTATGAATCTGGGACTGCTTGAGCACCTGCAGGGCTTTTGATTCTAGATACTGCAGAACCTCTGGACTTGCTCTTTATGTCTTGACAAAATTATGAGAGTAAAATTCCAAGTCCTAGACATGTGAATATGTGTATAAAAGGAGGGAAACCTTCCTTGACAGACAGTCCTCTGGAATTTCACATCTCTGTCAAGATTTCTAAAGGCCCTTTATCTCAGTCTTGACAATCCACTCCTTTTCATTGTTACCCTCAGACACCATGTTCTCATTTTTGGGGGCAACCAAAATAAAGGCATAGGTGAAATTTCTATGAAAGTGAAATGTCAGTTTGTAGAAATAATTACAGAAAATGTAAGTTTTTATTTCTTTTATTTTCAAGAAATTATTTCGAAAGGCAACATGGCTACTTCCTGTTGACATGCCTAGCAGGCTGTCCTAGTCCTTGGCTTCAAGAATTGCAAGAGTCTTATCAAATCTCAATCATTAGAATCTTTCTGAAGAACTATAGTAAAATAGACCTATGTAGTAAAAAATTTCTAGAGTCACTCTGTGCTGGATCAGCCCACGATAAAGCATAACACAGTGATCACTTACTAGATACTAGATTCAGAATGTCTCCATTTCTAAGTGTTCTGGAGGTAAAAAAGAATTTTTAAATGGTATTTTTTTATTTTTGAGGTGACAACCAAGCGACAACTTGTGGGAAGCGCTAGTTTCAAGATGTCTTTTAGTCTAATAACTTGTCAGTCTGTGCAAAGATTTTCTAAATACTCTTATATATTTAGTCTCTCTATCTGAAATAACAAACTCCCCCACTGAGATTATTGTTTGTAAGGTAAAATTTAGTGTATAAAATCTTTTTAAAAATAAAATGTGACCATCTACATTTATGAAACTTAATTGCATTGAAAATACTGCTTTTCCCTTCCTCAGATGATGAAACAGATCTTGTCTTAGCAAGAATTCTGAACATCCCTTCTGTTCACCTGCCAACCGTAATTCCGACAACAGTTTCTCCTATTACACTGATGCCAGCTCCAGGGAAAAGAGATAAGGCTGACAGAAGAAAATCAGGAAAAGCTTCTTCCAAAGCTTCTTCCAAAGGAAACCGTAGCAAACCAGCCCCTTCATCACCTGATGACCTGGTACAGCAAGAAGAAAAAAAGGTGAGAGAAGAGACAATATCCAATCCAAAGAGACCAACAAAAATTCAAATGCATGAACTTCTGTAAAAGAAACATATTCTTCTCAGAGGAGTTTGAGCTGTGCCTTTACAAATTTCTAACAATTCCTGTGGTGCTCTTAAGGACGTTTTACTCCTTCAGTTGTTCTCAGATGTACATATTGCCAGCTGTTAATGAACTTAGTCTTTATGGCTCCATGATACAAAGCAGCGAGTCTGCCATGGCCCACACACTTTTGTCAATTTTGGCTTTACAATTACAGCTGTTACACTGCAGGTGATCAGGGGGCTGGAGCACCTCCCCTGCAAAGACAAACTGAAACAGTTGGGGTTGTTCAGCCTGAAGAGAGAACGCTCCAGAAAGACCTTAGGGTGCACCTTCCAGTACCTAAGTGAGGCTACAGGAAAGCTGAAGGGGGACTTTTTACCAGAGCATGTAGTGACAGGACAAAGGGAAATGGCTTTAAACTGAAAGATTAAGATTAAATATTAGGGAGAAACTCTTTACTGTAAAGGCGATTGAGGCACTGGAGCAGATGGAGAATCTGTGAATGCCCTGTACTTGGAAGCGTTCAAGGCCAGGTTGGATGGGGCTCTGAGTGCCCTGGTCTAGTGGAAACTGTCCTTTTCCATGGAAGGGGATTGGAACTTGACAATCTTTAAGGTCCCTTCCAAACTGAACCATTCTATGATTATTAATATCTCAGCTACAAGAACTGCTAAATTTTTAGTTTAACCAAGTAGAATTGTTTTGTGCTTTCCAAAACCTATATTCAAACATCTAACCAAACAGCAAATTAGTGAAGACAATTTTGCAGAATCTTGCTCTGTAATTTGGTCTTTCCAGCTGATAACAAGCCAGGGACCAGCAATTTGAGGAGGTTACTTTTTCCCTTAGCTGAAGTGCTTCTATTACAGTACAGGTCTTTGAAAAGGATGAATGAATCTTTGGAGAGCAGATTCTGAATTTCTGTTCTGAAGTAGTTTTTAGTACCTCGTGGTTGAAGTAACACTGTGGCTGTTGTTGCAAAACAGATTGTATGCATATCTACAAAAAGGGCTGCTTACTTAATTTCAGCATGGAAAGTGGTGTAGGGAGTTGCCAAACAGCATTCAGCAAAACATACAGCAATTGTGTGGCACAAAGTAATCCTATATAAAAATAGCCTATAGAAAAATATAATTAAAAATCTATCAGGATGACTTCTAAACCAAAAGGCTTTTAACAGTACACGCAGCACCTGTGTGAGTCTTCAAGTATTTCAGAGAACAAGATTAGAATCCAAATCCAACCTGACAAATTCACACGGACGTGGTCTGTAAAATAGGATGCAAGTCAGTTAGAATAAGAGGTAGTTCTACAATTACGTATAAATAATCAGTGTATATTTACAGAATGGATAACAATTATGTCAGTGACAGTTGTATAAAGGTCTGAGAATTGTCATGGATCACAGGCGATGCGTAAGTCAACAATGCCATCTTCCTGTGAGAAGGGCAAAGACCACTGAGATGTGAATACAGAGGAGTATAGGCTGCTAAATAAGTGAAGTTATTTTTCTTTTAGGGCTGGTAGAGTCTCAGTTGGAGTATTGTGTCCAGTTGTGGATACTGCACTGCAAGAAAAATATGGGCCACACTGAAAGTTTTAAGGAAAGCATGAAGAAAGATTACAGGTCTAGAAAACTTAATCAATGGGAAAAATTTAAAAAAATTGGTTTGGGTTTGTTTGATCTTGAGTTGCGAGACAGAATAGCTTTCTGTGAATTGAGAGATTTTACCCTTCTGTAAAGACCTAGAAAAAGTCATCATCTCTTATGTAACCTCATATCATCATCAGAAGTATTTAGAAGTAGATTAATTTTTTGCTGTAGTGATCCAAGTCCATCAATGGGAAAATGTCAGCAAGGTTAATCAAGGTAAAGCCCTGGAATAGTTTACCAGGAAACTTCTAGCCCTGGAAATATTTAGAATATGTTGCATTAAAATTTTTCACTAACGGTTTAGTTATACTTGATTATTGTTTTTTCTATTAGAAGTAGATGACATCTGATGGTTACTTCTGCCCTATTCTGTGACTTCTACCTCATGATGCTGTGACTACAATCCTAGGGTATTGAGAGTAGCCTTAATTACCAGTAATATTATGTAAATTAACTGTAAAATATACAGCAATTTTTTATCCTGAAAAACAGATGGCTTGGCAAAATCTCTGCCATTTCCCCCCTATATTTCTGTTCCTAAATAGCAAGAATATGGGATAATACCAGGACAAGTTCTCTCTGTTACCTGTGTCTACAACCCAAAGCCTTTTTAATCTTATGACAACTGGCATAATGTGGTCCATTGTTACATAGGTTTTTGAGGGGATGATTCTTCAAGGTGAATTAAAGAAGATAGCATAATCAAAGAAAATATCTAATGTTTCCACTTATGAATCCATAAACTCTGAAAATGTTAAATATGAGTGGTAGACAGCACTTTAAAAAAAAGAAGTATTGTTAAAATGGAATCTGTACAGAATAAATCTGAAGTCTAATTTTTTCTTTATTATTTTAAAATGTGGAATAGAACTTAATTAATTTTTCATTCTGTAAATGGAAAAGGAAGAACCAGTTCCCCAAACACAAGAGATGTCAGATGCTCCTGCTTTTCCGAGTTTGAATGTTTCCTATCCAAACGGACTTGTATTAACTTTCCTCGTGGAAAGGTTTCAAGGTAAGTTTTCTGAGACACGGTAAAGTAAGGAATTGAAGAGAAGCTGAGACTACAGAAAAAAGTTATTTCTTCCTTGGTGGGTTTAGATGTAACTCTAATGTTTTTAACACATCAGGATGATAGGCCTGTCATAATGTCTATTTAATAGTATTTGCAACATGAATAATATGGTTTTATTCAAACAAATATAAAATCTAGAATCACAGGTTGTTGAACATAAAAGATTGAGGGCAAGGAAGAAGCAACTGTAAAAACCCCTTGGGAGTCACTTTGGGTAGTCATTTAAATATACATGTAGATTGGAATACCAAAGAAAAACAAGCAAATTCAATGAATAAATAACATATTTATTGAGGAATCTTGAGTGACAGTGAGAAGATGGTTACATTACCTATATCTACAATTCCTTTGAAAGTATATGCACTTAAGTCCTCAAGACAAAATGTTAATGATTTGAAAGATTCGGGGAAGAATGTCAAGAATGATGAAAGCATCAGAAGATGTATCTTATAATGAGCTCATTTCGCCAGAGAACTCCATTGAATTGCAAAAGAAAAGGTCAAAAGAGTGACTGGTGCCAGCCTGGAAGTACAAGGAAATAGAATTTTGGTGATAACTTGTAAACACAGTATACAAAGTTACTACAATTTTCAGGGGCTTGACGCTGAAAACTAGGACTTTATACTAGTTTTGAATTATACTCATTTGGTAAGAATGTTACACTCATAAATGGGAAGAATGATTAACAAAACTAACCAAGGCTGTGATGGAGTCTCTGCTACTGGATGTTTTACAATCAGGTTTTTTTGTTGCTTTTTTAATTGGTGCAATCAGTTTCAAACAGGAGTTATTTCATAGAAGTCCTTTGTTTAATACCATCCAGTACATACCAAGAAAACACTTACAATAAGCCTGTCTGCCCTTATCACTGGGTTTCCTTTAGAAGACTGATGACTGATGGGTTATATAGATACTTTAAAGTTTCTGTACCTAACAAATATTCTGCAATAATTATTTTTCCAGCGTTTTTGAAAATCAGTGTTAGGTTCACCTTTGCATATTTTAAACTGTTGTGAATATTGAGGTTTTTTAGACATGCTGTTAAGTTTTGAAGCAGACAAATGTGAATTTTGTTGTCATCTAGTTATTTTTAAAAACAGCCATGTACAGATGTCATTTAATACCTATGTACAACAAATCTGTACATAGCCCAGTAAATGCACTCTGATTAATCTGGTATGAAGTAAAGAACATGCAGTGTTCTCAAACATACGTAGTTTGGCAAGAAGCATAAGTTGAAATGCTGAGTAGTTGAGGTGAACATAGCAATTACAGACACTTACATGGAGTCTCTCAATAAGATTACCATAATTATACCCCTTAGCATACTCAAAACACTGCCATCATTTAATCTAAGAAACTTACTTGCTCAGACAGACAGAATATATTACTTGGGTTTCTGTACAAATTCAAACTTGGTGAAACTCAGTTGGGTTTTTTTCATCTGATGTTAATCTTCCAAAATTTTGGCATCCATAATAAATCCATCTTCAAATTTCCCTTGTTTTTAATTGGAAAGACAGCCACCTTCACAAGAGGATGCAGAGTTTCTGAGTAGGTAACTGTTTCGAACTTTGCTCTAAAATCAGAGTCTGTCTTTTACTCCATGGATTATAGATTCAGCCAAGGAGGGTTAGTCTAACTCAGCTAAAGTTGCATATCTTCTGTCAATACCATGATGCTGGCTGGGTGTGTAGCACTGTTTGATTGTGTGCTATGGAGTATTAAGTAATTCAAAGTTTGCTTTCAGATTTGAAAAGTGAACCCACTGCCACTGAAGCAGGGAAAGAGATGGTAGAGGAAAGTGAGGCCAAAGCAGGTGAAGGAAAAGAGGAAGAGGTTATGCAAAACAGAGAGAAGGAACATCAGGTTACAGAAGGTGAAATAAAGCATGAAGACACCAAAAGTGAACAGGCTGAGAAGCCTACTGTGGACATTATGGTTAGACAGAGTTATCCCCAAATGGTAAAGAACTGTCATCTTTATTCACCTCCGGCAAGGCAAACAGAACAAGAGGTGTCAAGAGTCATCACTAGTCAAGGAACTGTCATAAAGTACCTGATGGATGGATCTACCCAGGTATATTCAGTAGAATTCACTGTAAACAGTACAATTTACTACACTTCAATCTGATGGAAGGTGATTACCCTTAAACTTGTTTTTATCTACTGAGATTGAGAAATGTCCAGTTTGTAGATGGAAGAGTTAAGTAATACTGAATTATGCTGCCATGCCAAGACTAAAATACTCTTCGCATTGTTCAGAGTCAGAACTTAGGGAGATTTAAGTATGAAAATTTCAGGCATGAGAAGATTTAAGGCAACTTTGTGATTAAGAAATAGCTGAATATGGTTCAGAGAACTATATTCCTAAACTTAAGCTTCTGAAGCATGTATTAGTTCAGCTCTGAGCATTTTTGGCCCTATGAAAGCATCCATATATTTTTTTCAGTATAAACACTTATATGGGATCCAGAAAAGACCTGAACGGTTCTTCAGTCCTGCGGACACCTTTAGGTACCCTAAATTTTCAGGAAAAAAAGTCTGTTTATTCCTAAGTATGTGCTTTGTTTACACATATTTAGGTTGTAGAGAATTTTGGTACCATTTAGGTGGTATAGGCTATCTTTGCAAATACTGTAATCAATCTACAAGCAACTTTTTTTTGGTTTTTTTAACTCTAAGACTCTACATGTAGTTAGCAAACAGATGAAAAGAGGAGTTATCTAATTTGACTCGGAATCTGTCAAAATAATTCCTTATTTCCTGAATTTCTTTTTCCTGTCTAAGTAGACCACAATGCCCAGTGTAAGTTCTTTACATTTATTCATCACACTAGATGTTAAAACATTTAGCCAGGATTCCTGAGAAATATATCCATTTCAGAAATATGCAGGGAAACTAGCTGCTGTACATCTGTATATTCTCAACATTCTGTTTTCTGATTGAAAAATGTAGATCTTATGTGCCTCACATGATTTTATAGCAGTCTTTGTTTAAAAAGATTGAGTGCATCTTTCTTAATATTAACTTAATGTCTGTGAATCAACAGAAATTTATTGCATGTGATAAACATTCAAAAAAGAAGATATATTTAATTCCTTACATTAACAATTTCAAGAGTTGTTTCTATATGTTATCCATTTCTTTTCTACATTGCACTGTATTTATAAATTAATTTAGGGATGATTGGAGTAATTCTAGAGTTTATCTGACACATAGAGAGCATGCATGTCAAGACTTGAGTGTTATAGATCTCAGAAACCAGCTATAATTAGATAAATAACCAAGATTTCTTTTTCATAACTATCATAATGGCTAAAAAATTAACAGCAGTCTTAGACATGTGGAATATCTCAGTACAGACCAATATGTCAATACAGATGCATTATCACTGCTACCAAAAAAAGTCATTAATCTATGACCATTTAGTCAAAGAATAATCTTTACTGTTTATTTTTATAACACCTTTTTATTATTGGAAGAGTCCCCAGTAATTACATCCATGAACTACAGCAAACAGCACTGGCAATGACTAATGGGATGAAATTTAACAAAACCAGCTGTTGGATCCTACACGTGGGACAGAGTAATGCCGGGCACAAGTACAAACGGTGACAGGAGTGTCTGGGGAGCGCCCTGCAGGGAGGGCCCTGGGGGTGCTGGTGGCAGCAGCTCAGTGAGGGGCAGCAGGGTGTGCCCGGGCAGCCCAGAGGGCAGAAGCCCTGTCCTGGGGGGCACCAAACACGGCAGCACAGCCGGGCAGAGGGGGGATCATCCGCTGTGCTCAGCGCTGCGGCGGCCTCGCCCGGAGTGCCGGCAGCAGTGCTGGGCACCACCACTTCAGAGGGGTGGGAAGGTCCTGCAGTGAGTCCAGAGGAGAACAACAATGCCAGTGGAAGGGCTGGCAGGTGCTTCCTGAGAGGAGGGGCTGAGGACTCCGTGCTTGCCTGCTATGGAGAGACAGAAGCTGAGGGTCAACCTCCTTGCTCTCTGCAGCTCCCTGACAAAGAGAACTGCAGAGGGAGGTGCTGATCTCTTCTCCCTGGGATCCACTGACAGGACACTTTGGAATGGCCCAAAGGGGCACCAAGGGAGGTTCAGACTGGACATTGGGAAGCATTTCTTTACCAAGACAGGGGTCAGACACTGGAACAGGTTTGCTAGAAACGTGGTTGCCCCAAAGTTGTCAGTGTTAAAGAGGCATTTGGTCAATGCCGTTGACAAGATGCTTTAACTTGCTCAGCCCTAAAGTGGTCGGGCAGTTGGACCACGTGATCATTGTAATGAAATAGTCTGTTCTATTATTCTCTTTAAGATAGCTTCTTTATTTCTTGTATTCATTCTGAGAGATTTTACTTTTTTCTTCTCCATCACCCACAGTATTCTAGTAACTATTGCATTTGTGACACATTCTTATAAACTTTCTTGTGGTGTTTGAATTTATTTTAACCTCTGGTATATCCTTGATTTCTGTAGATTCTGTTTGCTGATGGCACAGTGAGTAACAGCCCTGATTCTGGTCCTGTCTTACCACCATCTACAATTCCACATGAAATGCAACCCTTACCAGAATCAGAGAATTTATCTGAGAATAGCACCAAGAAAGGTAACATTTCTTATGTTTTGGAAAGATATAAAGGTATCAGGGCTGATGATACTTAATAAAGAGCATATTTCTTTAGTCTGAAAATTCTGACAGTGTGAAAATGCAATTTTATCTGTACTCAGCTGCTGCACACTGCTATGTTACCTTCACAGCAAATCATTTCTCTCCTACTCCAAATTTCTTTTTCTCCTAATATGGTAGAATTCTAATAAGTGAAAGGTTGTGTAAGAGGTTTGTTGGTGTCAGAGTGAACATGAAGTCTTTTAAAAGAAATCCTTGTAACTACAGTAGTGTTAAATCCTTACTTTCGTCTTAGTTTTTTGCCTTTGTATTAAGAAATGCTTCTCTCACAGAGGATACATTTTTGATTCTTACTCTGTGTATTCCAAGGCATCTACTATTGGTCATTATCAATTGGTTGTGTGGATTTGTAGTTGGTGGTAATATAGCCATTCTTACTGTATTTTCTTTGACTGAGAAAGAACCAAATAATGTTTACTTCATACCTCAGACTGTAGTCTGAGGTCACTGTCAGTATTACTTAGTACACAGAATAATTCTGATCTGCCATACTGACATACAATTTATTGGAAATAGGTGAATAAAAATTACTGCCAAAGAGAAAGTTGTCTCAAAAAGAGACTTTTTGAGTCAAGTCCAGTCTTTTTTCTTATTATATTTCTTTAGATAACTACAAAGATGAGAACAACTCTGACAAGCCATTTTCTAATATGAATTCTTAGTATCTGTGACCAATGTATGTCCTTTATTCCTTGTCCTTTATTTATGATCACTTTTTCACCTTCCTCGCCTTACTTCTCCTCTGTTTATTCTTGACAAATTTCTAGTGATGAGTTTCATCTCTTTTTGGTTTGGGGGGTGTTTTTTTGCTAGATATTTGCTCTAAGTCTTTCAGCCTGCTCTCTGGACTATGCTCTTATCTTTTGCATACACTTAGTCTAGTTTATTTTTTCTGAGTATGGGACACGAGTTCTCTATAACATTCTTAATAAGATCTCTCCAATTGCCTTTCATAATGAGATCTTCATCCTTTTCTTCTGATGCACCACAGGAATGATGGCATTAGCATGCTATTTACTTTTTCTGTAAAGAAGTACATTAGATAAGGCTAGTTCAGGAGCATGTCTTTGAGTAACAGGAGCTGTCATTTTCTTCTAGTTAAATAGTTCATTTTGCAATTCTATCAAAAGCAATGTTCATAAACTCTGCCCTTTACTGACTTTGTCTTTTGCCTTAGAGAATATCAGGTCTGATACAGAAATTTTTATCTCTGTAGGAAAAGGCAGTGACAAGAACACTCTATTACATTCACTCAAGGATGAGGAGTTTGCAAAGGCCAATTCGGCACAACCTAAGGCAGGAACCTGGATAACAACAACTCCATTAGGCATTCGAGTGGGCACAGAGGGTGCAACAAGAATGGATCTGAAGCCACTCTTAATGTATCAGGTCACAAGCCCAGCTGATGGAACGGTACTACTGCTTTTGTGTTACTATAAGCACTGTCTATAAGCTAAGAGACAGGGCTGCCATCACATAACTTGTAGGATTTGTTCTTTGAAACACCCTACAGGTTGTGTTGTTGCACTATTAGAAATGCAGTAGCTTTAGACTTTGAAGAAAACGTGATTTCTCTGTCTCTGAAGTAGTTGAAGATGTGGTAGTCAAGCTTCTTTGGAGCTTCAGTCCTGATGCTTTATATTGTTGTTGCTACTGTCACAAGTATCACAGTGCCAATAGAAATGAGAAGTCCTTTATTCTTTCAGATTATGACTGTACGAGAGGATGAAGTGATAATTGTTGAGAGGCCACATGGTAACAGAGTAGTAGAGCATGCTGATGGTACCAGGATCACAACATTTTATGAAAAATGTGGAGACCTTTCTGTACGAGGGCGTAGTGTGGAAACAGGTAACATCAAAATGGGAGCACTTACTTTTCTTGCACTTGACGTATCTTGTGTCACAGTAGGACACGAAATAGATTGACTCCATATAGTTGTCAGAAGAGAAAGAAGGCTTTATTTAAAGTTCCAACAGTTTCTTTTATAACATGCTGCACTAAAAATGTATATTATTGGTTCATCAGACTGACACTCCTTTCCATTGGTTAAGTAATAGGAAACAACACCTGGGGACAGTTGTTATGGGAAACACTGTTTACTTAACCTGTTTTGAGAAACAGAGAGAGATGTTTTGAAAAAGGAAAAACTGTTGACAGCTTTCCCTTGGGAAAGGAGCTAGCAATAGTTAGCAAGCTAAAATTCAGACTCAGAAATGTTGAGTCCACAATCTTGTGAAGCAGAAGGTTGTCAAAATACATACTAAAGGTGGCTTATACCCGTAGCCTAGATAACAGATCCACTAGTGCTGTCTGGGCTTAGTTTATTTGCTTTCTTCCAGCAGTATATTCGGTGCAAAAATTGTACTGTTGCAAGTAATTAAATTTCCTTCTTTCATACCTATATGGTCCTCCTTCACCATGAGACCACAGTGCCAGAGTTTTAGTGTGCTCATTGCCCTCTCTCCACCTGCCCTAATAATAACAAGGAAGCTGCTTTGAGTTCTAACTGAAGAGGTATGTGAGGACCAAGGCATCCTTATATTCCCCAGTGAAGCCATGGACTCACCAACCTTGAAGACACTGAATACCTGAATATGGCTGTGGAAGATGTCCTGCCAAGAAAAGGGAAACTTATATTTGCCTGAAATAAGTGAGGCTAAAGGTTGTCTGTGATTCCACTGGCTGGTGTTGTATTCTGTCTGACTGCTTCATTTGCAAGACAAGTCCTGTCCTCCTTAATTAAAATGAAGGGGCCATTTACTGTGTGGGTGTCTAGATTGTTCAAACACAGTGTAGGAAAAGACAATTATTTTGTTACCAGAAAATGTTCAGGAATATCTCCCTGTGGGATTTTAAAAGTCAAAATCACTTGAACTGATCTGTCTCTTCAATGGAAAGGCAATAACCAGATTAACATCCCTATTTAATTTGTTTTCCAAGATTTGTGTTGCTGAATAGGAATTTCTTCACATTTTAGAGCTTGTATTACAGGCACAAAGAATTTCAGTGATGCAATTTATATATTACAAATATCCAGATCGTTATGGTTAGTACCATACTTGATACATTAGAGTGTACTTTCCTGGCCAGCTACAGATGGTTACAGAGTTTTTTTGCTGTTGGGTTTTCCTATGTCGAATTCACAGTCCAGAACTTCAAACGTTGTGTATTGTTTACATAACATAAAAATGTGTGATAAAGGATGCTATGAAGTTTATGAAGGTCTTGCAGTATGAGAGAAAAGAAGATCCAGCACTATGAGAGAAAAAGCAAATTGAATCCTAAGACAATTCCATGATTCATCTGCTCTGGTCTCATTGTTCTGTATTAATTCTTAGATGAACCCTCAGAAGCCACCACAAAGAAGCTCAAAGGTACACGAGTAGAGAATCCTGAGTTTGCTACTGTTATAACAAATTGTGAGAATGGTACCTGTTGTACTGTCTTTGGAGATGGAACATCTATTCTAGCAAAGCCACAGGGAACATATCAGGTGGGAATTATTTTTAGTTTGTGACAGTGACATTTAATCTTTGTGTGCCAAGTTCCCTGCCATTAGCAGCTCTCACCTTGATTACCTCCATTCTCTATAGTCTTCACTAATCCTGTTATTCCATCTCTTTCATGCTCTGCCAATGTTTACATACTTACTCACAGATGTGCAGTATATTTAAATCACAGTCTAAATTTCCTGAAGTTAAATATTACAGAGACTCAAATCAGCCTACCTTTTGGACCTCATCTTCCTGCTTTCTCTCCCATTGATTCCTCTAAACTGGATGATTCAGTATTGAATGTGTTAAAGCTGTCCTCTTGATCTGTATCTGTCCTTCATTTTCAGAGTACTTCTAAATTAAAGTTTTCACCTTTGAGGATTGAATCTCTTCCCTTTTTGCTGTCATAGGTTTTACCCAGCAAGGGAGGCTTTCTTTTCTTTGATGAAGATTGCTCAGCAGTCTATAGCCGTGAAGTTTATGATTTCAGCAGCAAGGCAGAAGAGAAACGAGCAGGGAGATACATTATGAAACACACTTCCAGCACTATTTGTGAGATGACAGATCCTGAAGGAAATACTTTCAAGGTAAAATACATGGAAGAAAACATGTTTCTGCATTCTAATCTTATCTTATAAACTTCTCTCAAAGTCAAATTGTAACCTTGTCATATTTACAGTAGCCAGAATCAGGTCTCTGATATCTTGACCAAGTGATGGACATAATTTTTATATATATATATCCCTTTTTAGAGAGACTGAAACGGAACACATGGTGTACAGTTTAGCTCATGCATAAAGTTCCCTTAATTAGCATGATTTGTACTATTGCACAAAATCAGCTCTGCAAGTGAGGATTAAAAACTGGGTGTGTAAGATTCAGTTCATGAACTATCCTTTGAATCACCCTTATTTAAATTGTGTCTTCAAAAAGGCATTTTTATTCCTTTTTAGATCATTGTTAGTGATCTTGTTTGAATATATTGTCACATTAGTTAATAAGCACATAGTATTCTCAAGAAGGAAAATACTGTAGAAGTTCACTCAGTAAGTATATATCAATGTCTGTCTTGAGTATACAGTTACCTGGTTTGACCAGTGAGTGAGTATTTTTGTGTAACAGTCCGTGGGCATTTATTAAATATCAGCATGTGATATTAGTATTTATGATATAGTATGTCCTTCTGTAAATGTTTGAGAGGTTTTACTGTCTTTTCAGTTTTTTTTTTACCTATGAGTTTCCAGTTGCTCAGCATGAAATGTTTTTTTCTATCTCTTTCACTGGGCTAGGTTATGTTAAGGTTCACCAGCAAATCACTGTTTTAAAAGGATCTTTTTAACTTAAGTAATTTCATGTAATTTCTGCTGTAGGTCCTGGCTGATGGCAGCACAGATGTGTGCATTTCCAGCATTGACTCTGATGGCAAAGAGGACAGAAGTTCAGAAGCAGATGAGGTTAACAAACCTATCACGTATAATGAGCACGCCCCCAGGTAAACTCCATTGCGTCCGTAGGCTAGCACTCTTTTCTTCACTACACAGTATTTGTACAGGGTTCATAACTTTTTGCTCCCTTCCTTCAGTACTCTATTTGCACATTTGATGCCATCACGTTGGAGTTCTGCTTTCTTGATACAGTCTCATGTCTATGTTTGGCTGTGCAGGTTTTTCATCATCTCTGCAGATGGCTCTGGAACGGAGCTTCTGCGAAGAAAGGATGTACACAAGTATGTGACTGAGGCCTGTAGTGATCCTGCCACTGCAGTCTTGCAGGATCCTGTACAAGAACAGCCAGGTAGAAAACTTCTATTTTCTGACAGACTACTAATAGAAAGAATTGCAAAGTTTCAAAACTCTTATTTGGGCAGGAAATGTTTTTACCCTTGTAAATAAGGGTCCACACTTCTAGGAGTGAAAGAAAGGAGTTTGGGGGAAAACTCTGGGAAGCAGAGCATTAACTGAAGGGCACTGTTAAGGGATAAGTGAACAGATGGCATATCTCTATCCACTGTCAGTCACACAAATAAAAGTGATTACTAAATAAATATATTCTTTGTGTTTATCATTTAAACAATTGAAAGTATCACAGTCTCCAATTACGATGTGGCAATGAGGACAGTGATGCCCTGATGTTGACCCTTAGACTGTCTGTTGGAAAGGATACATACTAAAAAGCTGAGAAAACATGACTAGAATAGCCAGCACTACATGGTACCAACCACCTTGTAGCAGCAATGCAAAAAGTTACATCCTGGAATTGTTGGATGTCGTTGTAGAAGTAGTTGGAGATGATGTGTTTCTGTAAAAGACACTGTGGTGTAATAGGTGGATGCTAACAAAAAAATATCTTTAAAAGAGAGGAAAGTATGGTTCCCCTGGATATGAGGGGATGATAAGGGAAGTTTGCTTCAAGCCATAAAGTCCTCAGACATATTTCTCATAGATTTATATCATAAGCATATGACATAAAACAGCTTTCCCACTTACTACTCTGATAAGGTGTGGCACATTTTTAAATATGCTTCTGTTCACACAAATGACTGTTTCCCCGTTGCAGAAACCAAATGAAATAATTCTGCTATGGGAAAAAGAAAAAAGAAGGGACATTGAGGGAGCCAGAAAAATCCAGAAGGTGAAAAGATCAGATAGATGGAGAGTATACATACCCAGTCAAAATCCAGGTCAAGAAAATTTACTTACAACCAGCTTTTATTTTTAATAGTAGCACATCTGATTTTCCAGGCTTCCTGCTCCACCTGTCACAATACTGGCTCTATTTGCCTTGGCAACAAGGCTTCACAATTTTACATCATTGTGACAAAGTACCTCAGTGGTGATACCCATTTTGAAGGTCACCTGTGGGGTATATCATAGTAGATTAAGTAATTTTGGGGTTAGGTTGGAAAAAATATTTTGAAGAAAATTAAAATTTATGCAAACAATACAAATAATTCATCTCTAATGGAATCCATTGGGTGATCAGGGTATGAAGTATAAAATACGGTGAAGAATTATGTGTGTTCTGAATATGTTGTACTACTTCTGAATTAGTATTCAGTACACGAGTCAACGCTCTTCTCTTCCTTGTTTGGGCTACTCCCCACACTATACAACTGAGCTGTTAACCAAGAATCAAAGCAAGCAGCATGAGCAGTTTATTGTTAAAAATGAGCTGAGTAATCTGAACTTGTACAACTATTCTATAATCAACTCAGTGGTCTGATATGATCTGTAGCCATGGATACATGGAGTTTTATCTGTTAGTAATAAATTTTTTTGTAAATAGGTAAGTGGCTTTTTATGTAGGTCTGAGACACTTGTCCATTATTTTTTTTAATTTGAACTGATTCTTAGAAAAATGTATCTTTAAACCAGGTGTTTTAAGTATTACTATCATCCGCCCTATGGCTGAAGCATCCCCTTGGGTAATGAAGAAAGAACCAGAGAGTATTGTTCCTCTATATCTTCAATCAGGAACTCAGGAAGAATCTTCTCCTCCTGAGGTATAATTGTTTCAAAACTGTCTTTCATTTTAAAGCAATAGATATTGGTCTCTGTGAGGAAATGAAGCTCTGAACAATGTGAATGCTAAATTCAGTTTATTAAGCAGACAGAGCAAAGGGTAGGCTGTGTCAGGGAACGTATGGTCCCATTCTTTTACGCTTAGTGAGGGGATATAGCAATTTTAAGGGGAGTTTATCTTACCAGATGAAGATATTATAGGATAGATAAATTGTTCCCAAGAATCTACTGGCTTTATCGTCTAGGTCTATGATTCTATAAGGAGAGCACATGCTTTTCATCTGAGACATATTGCCAATAGCTGCATTTTTCAGTAAAGTAAGTAGCCTCTTGCTCTTTTTGTTTGCTCCTCTCTTTTCAGAGGGAGATCACAGGTCCCCCAATCAGAGGGTGTGTTTGGAAGGGTCTCAGCATTGGAGCAGCACCCTTGCCAGGCCCTGTGCAAAAATGTCCCAAAAAACTGCAAATCCGCCAGCTATTCCAGTATAAGCCACTCTGTGATGAGCTAAGAGAAAAACTGCAGCTTTCCCTCAAGGTATTTCAACCACATTTATTCATTCTTCCAGTAAGCAATAGAGAACAGACAAGTAGACAAATTGAGTATGATAAATGTGTAGTATATACCTGAGAAAAAGAAATCTACTACACTTGAAGAACAATTATTTCATAGACAGGTGCTAGAAGTGTTTTTCTGAAAAAGTTCAATTGTTTTACTTACCCCTTATGAAACCTAGTTTTATGAGCAAATACATGAGATCCAGTCCAGTATACATCACAGACACTAGTCTAACATATCATTTCCTTGCTGTCAATATTGATATCAGTTACTTCACTTCTGTTATGCTTAGGGTTTGTTTTCCTTCCAAAAATCTTAAGAACTTAAATCTATAAAGCTGAACAAGAATTTTTAGCTCACCATAATTCTACTTGATCACTGAGACACACTCTGGTCTTGGTTATGTGTTTGTTTTCATAAATCAATGTAGAATATTTCCAGGTTCCAGTCTGAGTTTTGTTACTCTATCCATGTCTAGGAAGTAGCTGTGTAGCCTTCTGACAAAGTTTGTGGCCATCCCTCATTAATGACTTCAGAGCAGGGTGCAAGCTAGACCTCCTATGCCAGTGTTCCGAGATGGAGTCCAAAAGTCAGCAGCTTTGCCCTTCTTAGTGTTGGTGTAAAGCATTCATTTATTTAATTCACATTGTGAAGATGTTCTTAGAAGAGATTTTTAGAGTCAAAACCCTATTACTACTGAAGAATTAGAGAATAACAAAATATGTGTGTCCTGTAATTTATTCATTTAACCCATGCAGACTGAATTTGAAAGTTACCAGCATGTGAAATTTGTAAAGGTAGTAGCATACTGTAGCCAGTTATATAATTTATTTTTTTCCCCACATTACATTTCAAAGAAAACATGCTTGCAGTAGAAAAACACTGACAGCTGTCCAGCCCAGACATGTTTGGGATATGTGAATCTATCAGAATGAAATGTTACCAGTTTTTCAGTCTATAAATGTATAAAAATTATTCTTTAATTTGCATACTGATCTTTCCAAGGCAACACTGTAGGAAAAGTTCCACGCCAAAATGGCAAGGCAAGTCTCTCCATCACCCAGATCTGTTGTTGATTTTTAGAGAAAGATGAATGCTATTTGTTACCCTGGGAAAAAAAACCTGCAATTATTAGCACTGGAAAAACAGTTGTAATAATTGCATAAATGTGCAATGAAAATGTGCTGCTCAAAAACCAATATTTAATTAATTTTTTTTTCCAGAACAAAGTATCTTAAATCTTTAACCACACCCTCACTTTGTCAGAGCAAATTCAAGATCTAAAGAAAATGTTATTCTTCCTTTCTCCATCTCCTATAAGATTACAGATATATAAACAAGTGAAAAAGAACTGGCACTGGAAACAGATTATTTCTGCAAACCTGTCTGTTAGTAAAGTTCTGTACTGCATGTAGCTTTCTGGCAGAGTGGTGTGTTTAAAACTCTTTTTTCCATCCAACTGATTTAAAGAAATGTGGGAAAAGCAAACTGTTCTTTTCTGTAGCAGTTGGTATGGTTATGTCAATGTAAATACCTATTTTAAGCCTACATCTGCACCTTTCTTGTTCTTTTTCATTCTTTCACCAGGAATATATAGACAACATCTTAAAGCAGGAAAATGAGCTGGAAGAGATAAATGTGAAAGAACCAAGAACAGAAGAGGAAAAGGCAAATGCTGCAAGTCTCCTTGAATGCATGACAGTAAGAAAAATCAAAATTTTAACTACTTCTTTCAACAAAATCCTTGTATTGCATTGCAAATGTGAGCCTTGAAACACATTCTTCATTAATAAAGTAGCAAATGTCAGAGTAGCACAGTGCCAGTTCTGGTGTAGATCAATGGTAAAGCAGAGCCATGCTCAGCCTTCAGCTGGTCTGGATTCAGCTGGGCATGGCTGCTGTTTGGGGAAGCAATGCTCAAAACAGTTCAAGAGTTTGGCTCTACTGAATGATACGTTCCCAAACACACAGACCAAAATTACTTTCCAGTAATTTGCTTTTTTAAATATCCCCCAACATCAGGATGAAAATGTTTCCAGTCTGTTGTCATTGCACGTGGGAGACTTTTATTTCAACCACAGCCACCTCCATAGTAAGAATTTAAACCCTGCTTTTGGGATAATACAAAAACAGTCTGGAGGAATATTGTTATTACTGCTGAGCAGCTTTTTTTTTTTTTTAATATAATTTGTGAACTTTCATGGATAATTAGAGCACAAAAATAAAAAGGAGAGGAATAGGTAATGGGAAGGGTGGGTAAATAGGATAAGTGTATCAGCTTTTCTGGAAAGAGGGACAAAGAAATGATCTGTCAGTAACTCCATCTGCATCTATCCTCTAGGTAGACATTTATTTACTTTCATGAGACCCAGATGCTGAATCTCACATGCTGCTCAGATCCAGTGAACTTGTCAATGACTAATTACTGTTGATTGTCCTGGGTACCTTTCTAGTTACAGATTTCACACTGGACAACTCTTTTGTGAGCAGCAGTTCAGTGTGCACCTGCTGTGACTCAAGAATCAGTGTCACATTGCTCCCAAGTCTCCTATAGCTCTGTTACAACTCAGACTGCCTGGTCACAGGAACTCTGGTTTCCAGTTAACTGCTTCAGAGACAGCAGACAGCATGAGAATAAAGCCCATCTTTAGTTTACAGCCTCTTAACCCTCATTCACTTTACTGTAAGCCAGCCACATGAGATCTCCTCAGTAACAAAGCCTGCAAATTCCTGAACACATTTCCCATTTGACTTGTTGGGAATATAAGTTTAATACAATACAATTATATCTTGTTCAGACGTTTTGCAGAAGGACTTAGCTTAGTTGAGCTAATAAAAAGTAATCATATAAGATACAAAGATATCTGTGGAGTGAGTCATCAAGAAGGAAACAAATACCTGTTTAGAACAGGAAAATTGTACTTCATTTCCTTTTTTCCCAGCTTATGTTTTCTAACACACTGAAATACCTGACAATGTGACTACAAGAATGGGGGTAACAAGATAGCGCTTGTTTACAATATAAATCCTTTGAACAAGATACTGTTGTTGTGAATTTTATTTCTCACATAGTCACAGTTATTCCTTCTTCATTGCAGTCCTTCCCTGACTGGAAGAAGTCAACTGAAAAGCTCAGTGATAGAGGTAATAAAAATTGAATACCTGTATTTTTAAAATTTAAAATATCATAGTAAGTTTAAAAGTATTGTAATATTTTTAAAGAGGGAATATAAAGGTAAATTAGTCTATGTGCTATGTAGATGCTCCTGTGTGACTCTCACAGGTGATTAGAACTTGTTAGCATCAATGATCCAGTACCTCTGAAAAATAATTCCTGTTTTTAGGCATGTGTATTTGACATTTTGACTCACATTTCCACATGTAATGAGTTTTCTTAGGTATAGGAACTGTGACAATACTTCGCTACATTTATGCAAATAACAACTTTTCAGACAAGTTTTTGAAAGCAACTAAGTAAATCCTGGTTGTTTATTACACTTCAAAATCTAATCTCAAACCATCACATGTTGGAGTTACATTAATCTACCTAAGGGAAAATATGGAGCCAATGTATCATGAATTTCTGTTAAAGTTTTCACAAGATATTTATTAACATTTATTAATGTTTTTAATATGTACAAATAAAAATTAAAATGTCTGGTTTTTTATAAAGACCCATAAGCCTTTTCCATAGAAAAACTCATTACATTCCTTCCCACAGTGATGCTCATCTTTAAGTGTTATTTTTCTGCCCCTCATGCCTTGTCAAGAGTATTTCTACTTGTCAAAAAACCTCATACTGTGCAAAGTAACCAGAAACGGCTGCAACAAATGTTTGCTGAACAGTTTATTTTTAAATGGTGCTGCAATTTTAATGTAATATTTCTAATGAAGAAGATAGTGGGAAAGAAAAGTTCTTTGAAATGGTAGAAATAGAAAAAGCTGAAAAATAAAACCATATTTTATGGTGAAAAAGCCAACCAAAAAAAAAAAAGCCCACAAAAAAACAAAACAAAACAACATGTACCACATTTTGAAGTTTGAACTTATGTAATTCCCAGAACACTAAGAGATGTTGTCATAGTCTAATAGGATCATATCTCTCAAATACTCACATCCTAAATTTTGCCACAGAAAATTGTTTTCAGCCAAGGAAATTTCTTTGGACCCATGATTTAGCTTCAAGGTATAAAGTAAACAACACACTTTATAAAATGTCAGAGGACAGGGCAACTCTTTCATAAAGCCCTAGAGCTGGTCACAATATTAAATGTGGAAAGACTGGCATTTCTCCATGATACATATTGAACTAGTAGTTCCTTCCATGAGAATGTTGATTGTGGCTGCTTCACAGCCTCAATGAAGCACAAGCAAGCTTAAGAAAATTAAATGTAATAAGGGTCCCTGAAAGCCCACGTAATTTTCTTCAGCTGTAGATAGAGACCTCAGAGCACCCCAATTAGAAAGTGGTTGAATGTCAGCAACTTTTCCTATTCACAGGTATTTGTATCTTGAATGAACATAAAGATATGTCGGGAAATACAGGGTGGGAGTGTGAACTTAATCTGCTTCTTGTCCTTTCAATATTGAATTCAATTTCTTATTGTTAATGTTCTGATCTTGATTTTGGAATGAAGTTCTTTCTGCCTTTTCCCCCACAGTACCAAAGACTCTGTTAGGTTTCCATAAAGTTGCAGAAAGATGCATTAAAAATATATCCTTTGATGTTTTTTCTTGATAACACCTAGCACTGCTTAGCAGAGCATGTTCATAGTAATACCCTTCACCTTGCAGCCCGTGTGAGTGAGCTGTACAAACAGGCAGTGGCTTCTCCTGCCAGGGGTCACACAAAGACAAGCACTCCACAAAGAGAGGACAAGCAGCAGAGGTAGGACAGAGCAGCAAGGACCGGTGCAAAATGTAAATAACACAAAGGGTGAAGCCTTTGGGAAGCCTTTGCCACAGGGAAGGCACTGTGCTTTACTGACTGTCATTAAGGACTGGGACCTAGATCCCTAGATATGTATGTCAGTGTTTTACTATCTTGGCCTGTGATTATTTTGTTCCTCTATGCCTCTCTTTTCCTTATCTAAAAGATAATTCAGAGTTTGTTGGCAAAGGACTTTGGATGTTTCTTGGATTGAGCAATCTAATAAAAATGCAGATATGAGCAAACAATTTTGTGCAAACCATACAAGTCCAAGTCAGGAGTCACCTGAGGTGTTTACATAACATACTCTTGTAAAAAGCATTTTCTTTCCAGGGTTATCTTGTAAATATTTTTGTACTTATAGAAGACTACTAGTTTTCTCATTCCCACTATTCTCTCTTTTTTTTGTTCTGGGTGATTCAGTCCAGAAGGAGTAACATCAACATCCAAGTGGCAAAGCAAACTGGAACAGAACAGGTAATAATATTAGTAGGATCTAGGATCAAGTTCTTTTATGAGCCAGCTTAATCTACTTTTGTAAAGACTGGTACTGATTTCACCAGGTCTTAGGTGATGATCAAGTGGCTTGCCTGCAAACAATGGGGTATTTTCTGCTCAACAGAAATGCTGACTAAATGGTTTGAGTCTCTTTCTTTTTTTTTTTTCCCCAAAACCTAACAGCTGTTAGATTTTTGGTGAAAACAAATTAATTACTGTTAACTTACAGTATGCAAAACAAGGCTGAAGTCCAATCCTGTGTTTCATTTCTGGTTCTGCCTCTAGTGTGGAAAATACTGTATATTAATATTTTCAAATGCTGATGCTTTAGCTTAAAATTCAGGTATTCCACAAATAAAAGCTGATTTTTTCAAATAGAACCACAGGCACATCTCACATATTGGTGAAGCTTCAAAGCTTCTCTAGGCAAAACCGTCCCAGCTCTCTCAGCCTCTCCTCATATGAAAGGTCTTCCAAACACTTGATCATCTTTGTGGCCCTTTTGTGTATCAGACAGCTCAAAAGTGGACACAGCACTCCACAAGAGGCTTTCCACATTGCTTCCTAATTGTGTTCTAACATGCATGAGATAAAAAAGCCTTTTAGAGTTTCAGAGTTATATTTTAATATATCATTAATGATAGCTCAAATTTATATTTATTCTATATTAATTAATATTTTGAATTAATATACATTAATTTCAGAGTTATATTTTAATATATCATTAATGATTTTACTATATCATTAAAATATATCATTATCAAGCTTGTGCTTGTTTTGCATCCTATTTTAAAAATTGCTTTAGATATATAAATCTAAGCAGCCAGCACCCAAGAACATTATGTGCAATTTTGGTTCTAAAACCAGTGTTAAAACTCTCAATATGATTAGAAGTAATAATTTCATAGCTGATGTTAGACCATGCAAGTCAGTGAAACTCTAGGAGCATAAAACTGGGCTAAATCAAGCTGAAAACATGACTGATCTTTACTCTGGTTAACCTTACCTTCAGAAGTTTGAACAGCTTCTTCTGTATCCACAGAGTCATCAAGTCTTTCTAGGATAAAATAAGGAAATTAGATGAGTTTTGTGTTCAAAATTTTCACAATGGATCTGTAATACCAATTCTTAGCTTGAAGTGTTTGTTTGAAGGTGGGAAAGACACCAGTGGCAGTCCCAGGCATGTTCCATGAGGTTTAGAGAAATTGAGTGTGTTCTGAGGAGCTCTTCATGGCAGGCAACTCACTGTCCATGTGCGTTCTAATCAGACCAGTCAATTCTCAATCCACCTCAAAGAAAATTGTCAATTACAAGAATGTTACTCCATATGATGAACCAGGGAAAAAATGCCACTTGCCTTTATCAATTCCATTTCTTAATGCATAACACTGAAAAACAGGGTGAACTCGGTTGTAGTGCTTTTTTTCTTCTTTTCCTTACCAACAATGTGAAAAACATCCCTAGGAAAGAACTGGATGAACAGAAGACTACGTTTGCAGCAATAAAAAACAAAATATTTGCTCCATATTTTGAATCTGAATTCAGCAAGGACTTTTACCAAGAAGAGGTAATGCAGCTGAAAACTTTGTTGATGAGCTTTGTTAAGCCAGCTAGTATCTCCTACACTCCCAAAGACAATTTTGGGTTTGTATCTCAGCCTCTGTTTATCTCAACAAACCATTACAAAAGACAACCATGGCAGAATTAATACTGGAAATTGTATGCCATTGTAAAGGAAAGGTATCTTGAAGATGGTACATGTTCAGCGAGTACAAACTCTATAAAACCCCTTACATAAACTCTGGAGAGAGCCTGATTCAGAGCAAAGCTCAACCTCAGGTTTTTTTACTTACCCCTCAAACCCCTCTCCCTGCTTATTAGAAAGGGAAGAAAGGAAGAAATTAGAAGTAAAACTAACATTCCTAATTTAGAGGTGATCCTGGGGGCTGTCCTACTGTAATCTCACCTGGTAAATGCTGTAAGTGCATAAAGCCTACTCAAAAACGTAGATTGTAATCTGATGTAACTATTCATCTCTCTTTTATAGTCACCACTTTGGTTCTGCTTATTAGTTTCCTTTACATTCCTTCTTTTTTTTCCTTTTTTTTTTTTTGTAGTGGGAGGAGGGTGTCTGCTGGCTGTTTTTCCTAGGTGTTTAGTAGGGAAACCTAAGCCCTCTTTCTTCCTTTTCTCTAGTTTCCTGATTTGGAAGCAATGTCTAAGGAACTTCCTCCACTTCAAAAAGAAGGAAGTGTGACTTGCCCTCTGTGGATGAAAAGAGAGCCCAGTGGAGGTAATCAACAGCCTGGCATCGGTTTTCTGTCTTCTTCAGGAGGAAGAAGCCCTTGCAGACATCACTGAATGTGGAAGAACCATCAGCTTTGGATGCTAAGCTGAAGAATTGGGCTATGAATGAGGAGTGGATAGATGAAAAATGCTCAAGAAAAACTTAAATGGAATAAATAATAGGGGTGGATGAGCAAGAACCAAGGAGGGCAAGTTTAGAAAATAACTAACATGATTGTAGGAAAAATATGGGAAATTTCATTCTGAAACTGAGTGGTAAGCAGGAACTGGTGCAAGAGCAATATGGAATAGGAAACATGCAGGCTAAGGATAGACTGGAGGATATAGGAGGAAAGCAGTGAAAGAGGGAATCATTATCTTAGGCTTGATCTTTTCAGAACTGAAAACTTTTCTGTTTAAAAAGCAGCCCTGACAAGTTACTGAAATCATAGAGTGAGATTAAAAGTCATACACAGCAAAGATTCATATCAGGAAAACAGTCCTCTGTGGCGCTTTATCAGACCCCCACTAATTCCCATATTTCCTCATTTTCAATCACAACAAGACCTGTGCTGGATTGCCTTTTAGTCCTTTATGGCTTATAGTTTAGTTAGCCAGAGAACAAGAAATGACTAATCATACAACAGGCATTTTTGAGATCTCTGTGGCCGAGTAGAGCAAAATGCCACATGCAAAATTTTCCCAGCCTCTCATGGTTGTGTAGACAGCTTTCCAAGATTGTCTAAACTAAAGTGCCAAAGACTGTGATTTTGTTTCACGTGTTTATAAAAATGATGGTGGTCATAAAAAACACTTGACACAGTATTCCATTATTTTCCCTGGAGTAGCTGAATTTCGTGATACCACAAGTGATTCGTCACTTTCATCTGGCCTTCCACTGCAGGATCCTTCCAAACAAGATGATGGTTCCAGTGGCAAGACAGGTACACCTGCCTTCCAGAATGTAGCTGGAGCAGCTTGGTATCTTTTTATAACTTTTGACACCATATTCACAATACAAATTTAATTCCACCTGTCACTTTTTCATGCTTTTGGAAATCTTTCCCTTCCAGACCTAAACACGGCAGCAAGAGCAGAAGAGACACCCTTTCAACATAAAGTTCCAAGTCTGATGGTGGATGTTACAGGACAGACAAGAAAAGAGAAAGTAATATTACCATCTTACCTTCAGGAGAAAAAACCAAACACCATACCAAATAAAATGGTAAAAATAACATTTTTCTTGTCAATATTCATCTGCTCTGAGTCATCTCTTTTCCATAAAACCTTCACTCTGGAGCAATACTGGAAGGTATTTTAAATCTGTTTACTGAAACGTAGCTGTTGCAATTTATTTATGTTTACTGGCAATTCTAGAAGTACCTTTCCTCTCAACTGCTAGAAAAAACTCATCCTGCATCAGCCACCTACATGAAAGCTCTGTTTCCAAAAGAGTAGAGCTTCCTCCATTTTCCACACCTCAATGGCTTAATACAACTGAACACTCAAACCAATATAAATTTTCAGACAGTATCCTGAAGTGCTGCTTCAGTTTTTACTCAGATTAGGATGTCTTTTTTGTAATTCTTCAGGGTGAGTGGACAGAGGTCAAATATAGTTTAAGTAATTCTCTCCCTGACTTAATGGCCACCAACTTTCTCTTTGTCTCATATTTTGTTTGCAAAGATGGAAGGTCCTGCCTCAGGAAAGGTCATCATATCTTCTCTTGCAACAAGACAGGATCTTGCCAGCTTCCATCTCATCCCACCCAGGGTGACATTTGGAGTGCTAAAGGAAGGCTGCACCTACGCAACCACAGTAATCATGAAGAATGTTGGTGTGAACTTCTCAAGGTTAGTTTGAATTCTTAGTACCCTGTTTTTTATCTCTCCAAATAGATCCTGACAAAAATCAAGTCGTTCCTGTGGAGCCACCACTCCCGAGAAAGCACAGGAATTCTGACAGCCATGTTATAGGTCTGCCAGAGCTTTCCATAAGATGGAGCCATATCCTAGGAATGCCTCTTCTACTGCCTTTCCTTTAACAGCTTCTGGAGCAAGGGCATTCTGGTAAACTGTTCTTCAGGGAGAAATGAAATCCACAGAGCAATGCTAAAGTAAAGGTCATATCTGATCTAATGATCTTTAAAAATCGGAATTTGCATTCACAAAAGGACTGAATCTCAGATGTGAAACAATCAGTAAGAAATGAGGAAGCAAAATTTCTGCTTTAGTTGGTAAAAAATAATCTTTAATTAAAGATTATTTACACAAAATTCATACCTGTATCATGCCTTCTGCAATAGAATCACATCAAAGGACATTAAATAAAGATTGTTATGGACTTCTGCAACACACAGGTGTTTGCCAAGAAGCTTCAGCTTCCTTTATATGTGCAGGTTTAAAATGCTGCTGTTTCACATTCTGTTGTAGGGACCAGGCAGTGTTAACAAGCTCTTTGAAGGCTTACTTTGGCCCATTTATCTGCTCCTTTGGGGTTTTTTTGTTAGAAACCTGAGCCTTGGAGAGAAGCCCAGGAATACTGCTGTAGTCCAACTTGTACATTATGATGGAAAGGATGAGCTAAGAAATTCTGCTGTCATTTAAAAAAGCAGAAGAAGACCAGGCAGCCTGCTTCCTAGATGTGATTTCTCCTGCCTGGAACAGTTTCTGGCAAACTGATGCTCTTCTCTTTCTGACAGGTTTCGGGTGAAGCAGCCACCTCCGCACACAGGACTGAGAGTGATGTACACACCAGGACCTGTAGGTTACACAGGAGAGCTTTTGGGGGTGTTTTCTAGACTCAGTTGGCCCTCAGGCTAGCTAGGGCACCTTTCTGGGACAGCAGTTGTCTGGGAATAGAGCTGCCAGGGTAAATAGTTTTGTTTAAAGTTATTTGAAGTGATGCTGTCTTCCACTGTCAGCTAAGCATCCCATGCACTCCAGTCTCAGCCTGTGCCAGAATGCAGAGGGATAAAAATATTAAGTTCAGTGGAAAGCAGCAGGTCCAGCAGTGAGATTATAGAGAGCTTTCCAAAGCTAACAGGATTACTTTACCACTACCTCTGAGTTTTCCCTTCTGCTTAGGGTGTTTGTTAGATCTGCTGTGTCTTATGCCTAGACTTCATTTCCTGTCCTGATACCTTCAGGATTTGAACCTAGTGAACTATTGCCTCAATCCTCTCTTCTACTGCTTCCAGCTGTTCTCCACCTTAAGTTTATCTAGCAAAGCACCATAGCAAATTAAATTATCCCATTAAGTAGGAAGCTTTCACGCTTTCTGCCTTTGTTCAGTCTCCTTTTTCACCTGCATGTTACCTCTGAATAAATAGTGCTGCCACTGTCCCCCCAGCACCCATGTAACACCAGGCAATATCTTGCCAATGCATGGCATCAAGAAGCAATGACTTGTACAGAGAGGCAGTGCCAGAATGCAAGTCAATCCTGCCAGTCCAGAGCTTTAGCCACAACTCAGTACTTAAAACCATAGAATAGTGTGGGTTGGAAAGGACCTTTAAAGGGCCTCAGTTTAGAGAGAAGGATGGTGTGGGGGACTGTGTCAAAGGCCTCGCAGAAATCCATCTGGATGGCTGGAATAATTTCCATTCTCTTCTTCTCACATCTGCTCATTTTGTACCTCCCTACCTTTATGTTCTTTTTAGAACAGAGTATTTTATTTCATTTGGAAGGGACCTACAATGGCCCTGTAGTCCAACTGCCTGACCACTTGAGGGCTAGCCAAAAGTTGAAGCATAGTATTAAGGACACTATCCAAATGCCTCTAACACTGACAGGCTTGGGGCATCAACCACCGGCTCCAAGGACTGCTGGAGGGGACCATGTATGAAACTTGCACCTTACCTGTGAGTCATTCTCTGTCTCTCCTAGGTGGCAGCAGGCTTGCAGGTTGAACTGGAGATAGAGATTTTAGCCATGCTAATTGGAGGGGAGGACACTTACGGCCTTGAAGAAGTTTCCCATGATATTGAAATATTGACAGAAACTGAAACTCTTCTCCTGCCTGTGAAAGCAAATATCCTTTGTGGTCTTATTTCTCACACACGCACATCATAGCATTGACCCTGGGCATCATCTTCCTGTTGGGAGCCTCAGGCATTGTTTCCACTGCAGGCTGTTGCAATAGCAAGCTTTACTGCCCCTTTCAGAAATACACAAATGGCTGTTTTCAAAAGCACAACCAATAAACAATTTAGGATTCTGATGCCAAATGCATTTTACATCAGAATAATGTGGTTTGAAAAGTGGGAAAGGAAGAATGGCAACTCAGAAATATGTTAGTTTAAAAAAATAAATGAAAATAATAGGAACTCTTTCCCACCACCTCTCATGAAAATATGTTATTACATTTTTGATACTGTAGTAGCATCTGGTGGTAGCAACAAAATGATGTATCATCCTGACACTACACAGGCAAATGGGACAATCCCTGCAGCAACAAAGATGCAAGCACAGAAGTACATGAATGCTGTCAGAAGTGAGCTTGTGTGGGTTCAGTGGGCTTTCCAGTGTTTAACTGACGACAGCAATACAGTAAAAGAAAAGAGCCAAGTCAATAGCTATTATTTCTATTTCCCCTGTGCTCCAAGTGAATTTCTGTTTGACATTTAATCACATTTACACTTAAAAGTCTGGGAGAAGGGGTCCTCTGGAAACCTATAAAAGAAAGGTAAGCTACAGCCAAACATGCCAGAAACTTCATTCACAGTAAGGACCACCCTAACCAAAGAAAGGAGAACTTCAGGATACTCTGAGCCTGACCAGAGTAACATCTAACACCAACTCCTCTGAGGCTTTATGTGCTCTGGCCATGATGTTGAAACTCCCCAAATTTACTTTGCATTGACCCAAAGAAACCTTTAATGCCTATCTATAATTGCAGAGCTGAGCTAGACAGGACTAGTGGCATAGCAGTAAAACCAGCTGCTGTTCCATTCCCACTCATCCAGTCCTCAGACACAGTTGCAGACTAGCCTCCAAAAGATGTGCCCTTCCCCCATATTTCACCTGTTCCTTTAATCTTTGAGCTGAGGGCACTAGTCCAGATCCAAGATGTTTCACACCCTTACTCCCAGAATTCATTCCTATCTCCGCACATTATTTTAAAGAAATGTACCAAAATGGTTAAGATCCTTAACACGGATTTCCACTGGTGTTATCCAGTGACATTTATCAGTGCCGCCCAGAAGGATACCCCCAGGGAGGGATGGCAGCAGCAGTCCGGGCACTTCCTACAAGCTCCAAGCCACGGTTATGGATTACACTCCCTCGAAAGCCTTGTAGTTAGTGTAAGTACTGGGTGCAGTGATACCAGCTGTAAATTAAAGTACAGTTGTTTTACCTCCTCTTCACTTCATCAGCAGCATCCTGAACAAAGCTCATGCAAATGATGCACCTATCACACTGACTTGGTAACTGTGACAAGAGAAGGGAAACACTGGATGGCATTAACCAAAGCACTCACTACAAGGAACTCATTAACCAAAGCACTCACTACAAGGGAACTGAAGGTTATTACAACTGCTCAGCTCTGCAGAGGCACTCACAGCAGAGCCTCCTCAGTCTCCCAAATGTCTCCACATTAAACAAGTCCTTGAGCCTCCTGGCAGCTGGATTTACTACAACTAAGCCCTAATAAATCAGCCTCTCTTTAACACCTTTCACTTTCTAAAACCAAATCTTTCTGGTGACCTGTTGACACTGACTGCAAGTCTAATAAGGGACAGGAGTCTTACAGATAGGGCAGCCTCAATGTGGCACGCTCAAATACACACAACTCTCTGCACACATGCATACAGCACATTTCTGTAGCCTTACAGAATCAGTCTATATAAAGAATCACAGAATATCCTGAGTTGGAAGGGAGTCACAAGGATCAGGCCCAACTCCTGGCCCTGCACAGGACACCCTGAGAATCACACCTTGTGTCTGACACCATTGTCCAAACACTTCTTGAACCCTGTCAGGCTTGGTGCTGTGACCATTTCTCTGGGGAGCCTGTGCCAGTGCCCAACCACCCTCTGGTTGAAGAATCTTTTCCTGATATCCTAACTAACTCTTCCATGACACAACTTCAGGCCATTGCTTTGGTCTCCTGTCAAAGAGATCAGTGTCTGCCCCTCCTCTTCCCCTTGTGAGGATGTTGAAGGCTACAATGAGGTCTCCCCCTCAGTCTCCTCCAGGCTGAACAGGCCAAGTGGCCTCAGCCACTCCTCACAAAGCTTCCCTTCAACACCCTTCACCATCTTTGTAGCCCTCCTTTGGATGCTTTCTAAGACTGTCTTAGCATGATTAAGTCTTCCCTGACAAGAAAGCCTTACTGAGAATTTCTCACAAACCACCAGTCAACATGTTTAACATTAGGCTGGTGTTCACCTAACCCCCATGAGCTTAGGCACTCTCCAATGCAATTGATGGTGACAGTTTATAAACAGGAACCCTACAGATGTCTCTCCTCAGCTAAACAGTCCCTGTTTGCTCATATGTGTAACACTGACATCATCTTTTTCTTGCAACTGAAACATCTGTAAGCCTGCCATGTTATCTAACCAATCAGCAAAGAAATTCCAGCTGTATCTCATTTCCTCTCCTCTGGAGAAAAAGAAAAGTGACCACATCAGTCAGTTCTCAAAAACTTCACAGACATGTACCTCTGACTGCTCCGTCTGCTCTAGGACTGCCCAGTATACATCAAGTAGAGCTTTTTTTTCCCTGTTTAAATATCTTCATACCTTTTCCAGTGTGGAATTTTACCCCCAGAGTAACACACAATTGTAGTCTAGAAAAACAACTGGTTTAATGCCTTCCACCTCAGGGATTTACAACCTGGAGCTCATCATGAAAACAGTTCAGACAAACTTCTCTCGCTTCATGTTGAAACAGAAGAGAAATACTCACCCAGTCAGTTCACATTTGAGTGAGACACCCCCAGTCCCACGAGAAAGTCTGATCAGGGTCACCTTCAGTGACAAGCACAAAGGGAGAGAAATTGACTACACAGTATTCTCCTCCCACATGTCTTTTCCAGCTGATCATAGTTACTGTCACCACAGCCAAACCTCCCTTCTCTTCTGACAGTGTCCCTTTGTGAATTAATTGACAATTCCTATTGAAGCTGGCTGCAGCTATCCCATGCTACCCAAACAATTGTACCTAATGCCTCTTTGAACATTCCTCCCCTCAAAGTCTCCTAGACTCAAACCCATATCCATCTCACACGTGTCAAGGAACTCTGGATTGGTTGGTTTAGTCTCACAAAACATGGAAAACCAACACTCCTAGGTTAAATCTTGTAATTGGTTAATCTTGTTCAGCCATCCAGAACAGAAACAGTCAAGTCATTGCAGAAGCACCATGAGAACTTTCTACGTTTCTATCACCTTTCCCAAGTGGTTATCACTAGAGCCAGTGATTCTTTCTACTGTGACCTAGAAACTTGCCTGCAATGTTAAACTTGATCACAAATTTGCCACACCTCCTAGCAGAGACCAGCAAGCAAAAATCACTGATCAAGCATCACCTGACCAAATTTAGTCCTAGCTCATGATAGTTCCTTAGTTATTTCACATGGATATTTGAAACACTTCAAAAATATTCCCTTAACATGCTCAGAATCAAATACTGCACAGCAAGCTGCCCATGAAAGTCTCCAGTATTCCTAAGCAGACTGTCCATCCTGAATGTGTGGTTATGATTTTTATGCCATTCAATTTGTGCAATAAAAGCAAACCCCTAATCTACTTGAAGCCCATGTAAGAACTTTTTCGTTGTTGTTCCCTTCCAAGAGCAAAAGGCCAAATCTGAAGCCAGTCTGTAGCAATCACAGTGCTCACACAACACTTGCAAAGAATATGGACATCATTATTGATGGTTCAACAACTGTACAAAGGCAAAGCTGGGATTTCTTCTTGTTTTTTGTTCTTTCATTCATGGTAATTTTCTGTCCTCTTCCACTACAGGTTAGAGCCCTAGAAGATCAACATGAGGATCAGCAACACTGAAATACCTAGATTTTAGTCCAACCTTATGGAAACATCCAATGTAATTTTTTCATTTATTTAATCAGATTAAATGAGAATAAATATTTTGCCTTTTCCCTGTTACTGGGAAAGGTGGTCCAAAAGTTGCACAATCTCCTGATGTGGCTGTCTGAAATGCAAACAGTGGAAAGATTGCTGTATTTCAACCTTCCTAACAGAGCAGTGCTGTATGGTTCCCACTTAGTTTGTTTTAAAAGGGATTAGGTTTCTAATAACCTGTGCTGAGGCACCTGAAATCTTTTTCAAGTACTGGGAATGCACCAGGTTTCAACACAGTCAACTGTGATTCTTCAGGAGCTGCTGACCGGCTCTGGTCTTCTAGTTCCTAAGTTTCTGTTTGCTTTCACAATCATAGGCCTAACTTTCTGTGTGCTCACCCACCTTTAATAAGGTGCAAATACCAGATGGGGGTTGCAAGTGCACACAGTTACACTTGACAACAGAGGGATTCTTATACCCTCTTGTTCACAGTCACACATGAGCACCTTCAAATGTTCCTAGTGGAAGACTGAGCCACTTAGAGATGGTCTTTTCCCCTTCCTTGTTCCCACCTACACAGCAGTGACTAAAAGAAAGATCACAGGCTTGAGCCACCATATTGTACATCTAAGTGCAGCTCTGCTTCTGGTTTATGAATTCATCTCTCACAAAGTCCTTTGCCATGTTTCATCCTTTTTCCAACACATGACATGCTGAGAGAGAAATGGGGAATTTTCCTTGATACATGCAGATGACTTGTTCTCTCAACACTTCACAGTGACTGAGAATCCCATGATTGGGCATTAATAGCAGCCTTCACCAGTGTGAAATATGACTGCCAGTTCTGAACCCACGCATCCACACTGTTAGGTGAGATACATATTCTAACAATACAGATTAATGCTTGCCCTGTACTTGAAAGTGCTTTCCTGCTCAGGTTTATAAATCCAGGGAATTTCAGCTAAGAAAGGGCAAATTGATGTCCCAAGGATATTAACATTCCTTTCAGAGGACTGTTGGCACAGTACAGACCTGTTCCATTTAAGGCATATGCTGGGCTCTGTCAGTAGCCACCCCAGTCCTGCAATAGTACAGACCTGTCATGAGTGATACAAATCTGAGAACCAGAGGGACACTTCAAGAAAGCAGCCTGTATCAGCAGCTAGGGAGAGAGAATAACAACTTTCCAACCCTTAAAGGACCTTTTCTCCAAGGATTCTTCCCTAATACCAGTGACAGCAAACAGAGACAAAAGGAATCCCACCTCTTCAAACTTAGATACCTTTCATCATTATATGATGACTCTGCATCCCAAGCTACTCTTCTATATCACCATTTACATCCTTCTCATCAATCCCTGAGTTCATGTGCCTGTGGCCATGTTTTCTTCTTCCAGGCCTCCCAGGGGATCATCAAGCAGCAGCTCATCACAGCATCCATAACACCTATCTCCCTGTCACAAAGGTAAACAGAGGGACAGCCAGCCTTCCCTTTTTGCTACCTGGTTTTGGCATCTCCCTCCTCAGTCACCTCAGGTGACAGTGCACTGTGGTGTCACAAGCCACCTCCCCATTTGTAACACTTGATTTTTCCAGCGGCTGGCCCATTTCAGCAGCAGATAATGTGGATAACAGATGTCAACTAACTTTACCAACAAAATGTATCATCCTACAGTGCCTCCTCTTCCTCCTAGTAATCCCTCTTATGAGGGTCTGTTTTGGGAGTAGTAAAGGAAAAGAACAGAATAAAATGGAATAGAGCAGCGTAAGTCAGGACAGAGACATGTTTGAGTGCAGCTGTTTGATCATAAGTTTCATCCATATCTGGTCAAATATAAAATTATAGGGGCACCTGGAAACAAGTGGCAGAGCTGTATGGAAGTTTCTATTTCTACAGATTCTGCGACCCACCTGGAAATGGAACACAATGTGCTCCTGTGAATTACTCAGACTCTGAAGAGGCAAGTGAACAATCATCCCCTGACAAAGTCACTTCTGAACAGCAGAGGTGTGGTTGTTACGCCTGAGGTGCTGCCTGGAGAATGACCAACTGAACTGCTGGCCTTTTGCATAATTGCTAGTAACAGACAACCTAAGTCAAAGACAGCAGGCAAGCCCGACTGGGATGCAACTAAAAATCCATACGAAACTCAAGTTAGAAGTTCATCTTTGAGTACCCAAGTCAGACGTTGTGAGCCCAACAGTCAGCAGAGTATCTGGATGCAGCCCCCACCACATCCCCCAAACCAGTGACTACTGGTAAAAACCACAGCCTGTGCTATAAATTGATACCAACAGCAGCAGAGACTTGTTCATTCTGCCCCACTGCCCCCACTGTGAAAATAAATCATTTTATCTGATACAGCACAAGTATGACATTGCAACAATTCAGTGCAATTTCTAAAACCTGGAGCATGTAAAAGGCAAACAACCCAGGTTTCTCATGCTTGGTCTGCCAGCTCTCCAGAAAAACACAATCTGGGATGGCAGCCCTTTCATTTGCTCCTACTGATTTTATTCTCTGTAAAAAGCCTTTGAACACTGGCACACAGGCCAAGGATTTACAAAAGAAATACCAGGACAAAACACTATGAACAAAATTGTCTCATAAAGCAAATATAAATATGCCTTTAATAGAGTGCAGCCATGTTTCTCCCTGTGCCACTGAAGAATGAGTGTGTGTAGATTAAGTCCTCACACTTCAGCAGACATCACAGGGCTTTTCCCACAGGCCACAAGCCACCAGTAGGTGTCAGTGAAAAATCCTGCCAGCTGCCTTCCCTGAACAAGGCATGGTCTCACCAGCAGTCCGTGTGCTGGGTTCCATTGAATCAGTGCCGCCAGAATGAGCTGATCTCAGGAAATATCGACTCCATTTCTAACAGGCATTCCACTAGAGGAAGAGCACGTGCCTTTGACAACCACCTCAGAAAGAGTCCAAATGCATCCATCTGCAGCAGGCTACAGAGAGCCCATCTCAGACACAACCATTCGGAGTTGGGTTTACGTGCAGGGTTATGCCACATAGGGAGGAGACAGACTTTGTCCCAGCCCCTGGACATCATCACAGATGTTCAACCACAAGAACACTTCTATGGTCAGCAGTGAGGCTACATGAGTCCATCCAGGTGCTCTGGGTCTTGAGTAGCAAATGCTAGAGTACTGCAAGAACCATCTTCTCTTTCTTCTTCCTTTTTCTCTTCTTCTCTTCAAAACGTTCAGTAGCATCAGCAAAAAATGTCACCTCATCCTTGGCCTCAATCTCCCTCTTCAGGAACTGGAGCCCTGCCATGTTGAATCCCAGCACATCCTGCAGAGACAGACAAGCACCACACTGTGAGGCACATCCCAAGCTAGTTAGGGGGAAGAGAGTCCTGCTCTGGCCACCTTCTACTAAAAGACGATGAAAAGAAGACAATCCACAGATTAAAGAAAGCAATGTTAGTTTAAATGTAAACTTCATCTGACCAGGAGAACTGTCAGTCCTACACTCAGTTCCCCACAGTCCTCTCTTAAGAGCAGCTATAATCCACCGTATTTTCTGAAAGACATGGTGCTGGCAGGCACCTGCAGCTTCCTCTGGGAAAGTGCAGTCTGCACTGAGGTAGCAGCCCACAGAAAAGCCCAAGAGAAGCAGGGAGTTACTCTACCTCCTACGTATTTAGAAGCTTGCAAGCCAAGATCCAAACACATGTATCAGAAACCCAAGTGGAAATGAGGCAGGGAGCACAAGTATAAGCTCACCACTGGGTATTCTCACATGAGGAGGAATGTAAGGAAAAGGCAGCCTATTTGCAAAAGAGGATGGTTTAAATGAGCTCAGACCCCCAACCAACTTCCCCACTGGACAGCACAGACAACTCATGCTCACAAATATTGTCTCATTTCATTATTCTAGATCCTGGAAAGGGGGAGGGTGCAACACTCACCCGGGCCTCACTGACTCTGGAGATGGTGGTTTTCTTCAGATTTTCTATCACTGTCACCAGCATCTGGTTGCTTGTGATCTGCCCAAAATGTATCCTGGGAACAAAGCAGGCAGTGTATTGCAGCACTGTTATTAGAAACATCACAGAAACCCTCGCCTGACCTTCTGTATGTTCCGGTCATAATGGGGTTTTTTCAATTAGTCTTCCGCAGACCAGAACTGGACATGGACAGGCATGGACAAATTTATCTGGAAAAGCTGTTTTCTTAAGTTTAACAGTGGTTCAAGGGGAAGATCTCTCTGAGGACACAGGCTCTACAGTGACTCTGTGGCCCCAACAGTGCCTTATCAGACTTGATGTGGGATCTTTTCATTCCAGGGAGACGTGGGCCACCAGGACCAGCAACCCCATCTGGGCATGTCAGCACTCTGCATCCAAGCAGTTCATTACCATACATCTTTCACTGTGGGCTGCAGACACTCCTTATCTCCTGCAGAGACCACAAGTTTATTCTCCAGGATGCTTCCCAAGAGTTTCAGGCCCAGAGACTCAGAAGAAAGCCCAGACACTGTCTGGGCAGATAAAGGACTCACTTGAGCAGGAAGAGGAGAGCTCGGCACAGAAGCTCAACGTCTGAACCCAGCTGAATATATTCGTTGAAGAGTCTGAGCAGGTCAGGAACATAGGAGAAAGGCAGCACCAGGAGAGACTCTTCCAGCTCACTGAGGGAAAAAGCAAAGGGACATAACCATTAGTCTCAGCCACTGCACTGCCACAGATGAGCAGGAAACACGTCCACATAGGTGGAGTCTGGTACTCAGCTGTGCTAAGCATTCCTCCTCACAGCTGGTCCATGACTGTCCACACCTGCACAGCCCAGGCCTCAAGTGGCACAGGGAGCAGGCACACAGCCTTCCCTCCTCAGCATCCCCAAACTGCTCTCCACGTACACATGCATCTCCAAGCGGCCAACCCACATCCAGAAGCTTCAGCCCACACTCCCCACAGAAGGAACACTTCAGATTCCTTAGTTCCATGCACATTCCAAGAGAGGCTGCCAGGAAGAGCTGACTCCAGACTCTCTAACACTTCCCATACCTTTTATGAGAGACCATTTAAGGACCCCAGCCAGTCCTGGGCCTAGAAACCCAACCCAGTCACAAACCAGTTCAGCAATAAAGCTCTTGGGACTCACCTCGACTTGACCTTCTTGAAAACTTCCAGCACATACGCAGAAGGCTGCAACAGAGGAAAGACACCAGCCCTGCTTAACAAGAAACATTCCAGGACCAACATGTCCTAAGGTCCATTTCACACAGTTAAAAACACACCATCACATTTTGTGAGACAGACACATCAAGCTGAATGTAACGAAGGGGAAACCCCTTTGGCTTCAATCAGCTGCCACTCTGAGAAGCTCTCCCTCAGCCTTCTAAGGGTATTCAACACTGGTGAAGAATATTGTGAAAAATCTAACCTGTATTTAACCAGCTAAGTCATCTCAATTCATGACAATGAATCTTGTACAAACTGGACAAAAAGCTTGGTAAAACAAATTATATATGAAAAAGCTTATACAAACTCATCTCCCAGACTTAATTCCTACTACTCCTGTTTATCTGCTGAAAGTGTTTGGCAGATGCAGAGCAGAGCTGGGAATTGGGAAAGAAAAGTGCCTCTAACTACTGCGTCACAGGATCGCATTCACTTCTGTTCAGTCTATCCAACTTATAATTAAACAGACCTATAATCATGGAGGAAGGGACAGAAGGGCTCTTGCAAGGTGGTTACAGGTAATTAGAAGGAAGACAAAGGCTGTTTCATCCGGCACCAACATTCAGCTTTGAGCAACCTGGTCTAGTGGGAGGTGTCCCTGCCCAGGGCAGAGGGGTTGGAACCAGATGATCTTTAAGGTCCCATCCAATCCAACCCATGCAACCATGATTGCATGAAAAGGGGAGAGTGAAAAAACAAGGATCTTCCTAAGGGTACTTAAAAAACACAGTCTGGGAGTGCACATTGGAATAAACCCAGAAAACTAATCTACTCAGAGTAGTGGATTTTTATTTATCAATGAAATCCATGCATCCTTGTCTGTGTATTTTGTAATATGTCAAAAATCCACAGAACTTAGTAAAAACTGTTGTGCAGTGGTATGACATGAGTGAATAAGGGCACCAGCTCTAGCCTGCAATACCTGGGCATTGAACTACCATTCAGAATTTTCTCAATGTAAACTCTGTAGGAATAGGAACAGAATCAGTAACTGGTGTAGCAACACCACGTAAATAAACCTGGAAAAGGTCTGAACTAGCTTTCCTGTATCTTGGAGAAGAGTGTAAACCCATGGCTCATGATAAGGAAGATCACAAGGTCATGACTACAATCAGGGTTATTTAACCCTAACAGAGTTAAACCTTTGTAACACCCATGATATTAAAAAATAAAAGAATAACAAAAAAAAACCCCATCAGCATGAAAACCCCAAATTATATTCACTTTGCACAAGCAAAAAAAGTTGAACTAAGCAGTCCTTCCCCACAGCAACCCAGCATGTTGGCTCAGCCAGCAAATCAACCAGCCCCGCTCCAGCTGAGAACTGAGCTGTAGTCACAGCCTGTGGCCTGGGCATTCCACTTACTGTAACATTTCCATAGGCACGGAGGATGGGATTGACAGGGAAGGGAACCTGGAGAAACAGAATGGGTCAGAACGAGGCAGGTGTGTGTGTATAAATGCATATTCAGAGCAAACTTTCACCCACATTAGAAGAGAGCTTTTATTGAGTGTCTTCCTACAATTCTCACACCTCCACCCTCCCCAGAATGCTGCTGAAGGCCTCATTTGAAGCCACCAGTCAATCTCATTCTCAGATATACATGACTAACTCAAACATGGAAGAATTTCCTTCCTCTTGTCACCGTTCCCACTTCTATCACAGCCCCTTATTCAGGAGGGAGTGTTTAAATGAAGGCAAAGATGAGGCTTTAGGATGAATCTGCAGCAGCACACTCTTCCCAGGACAAAACTTACATACTGATACAA
Organism: Donacobius atricapilla; assembly: GCA_013397315.1. Lineage (NCBI taxonomy): Eukaryota > Metazoa > Chordata > Aves > Passeriformes > Mimidae > Donacobius > Donacobius atricapilla. Next base: position 501,668 of record WBMY01009482.1, read on the forward strand.
CTTAGGCACGAAGATCATTGGAAAGAACACACCCCTAATTATGCCCAGGGCACGGTGCCATTTACTTCTCCAAAAGATTTGAGCAAATGTCTGCTATTTTCAGCTTTCCTGAATTTATCTGTATACCACTTGAGCTAGAAGGATACACCCAACACGCCATGGGATTTTTACATTCCTCAGTCTTTTACCTCTTTTCCTGCAGCTTTGCATATGGCATTGTGTTCCTTTAGTTTTGCCATCTCTTCTCTGTACAGCTCGATAGCTTCCATGATCCTCTCAGCCTGTGCAGCACAAGAACAGCACATCAGTGACACCAGACAAGCCAGGGCAAGGCTCAGCTGGACAAATACAGTTGGAAGCAGAGGTGCTGACACAGAGCACCACACAACATTTCCCCTGATAACCTCTACTCCAGACTGCACCACTACCCTGAACACACAGGCCATGTCCTGAAGATGTCACACACCATCCACATTCCCCCACTGTCCTGGGTGCTCCCTGTTTGCAGCTCAGTGGTTGCTTTGATCACCACCCCCAGCAAGCAGTGCCCTTTTGAGGCACAAGACAGGGTCAGGCCATTCTGACTATTCAGATTAAAGATTTCTTCTAAAAATCACCAAACAGTTGAAATCTGCAGCTGTGGAATTACCCAGCCCCAAACCTTCCTAGTACATCTCCCATGTCAAGCACCACAATAGATTTCCACCTTCCACAGATGCCCACTGGACTGCACAGCCCTTCAGGGAGAGGCCTGATGCCTTGAGAACATCCCAGCTGCCTCTGGGATGCAAGCCCCACAGGGCAGGAGCAGCCCTGTTTGTCCCACATGTGACAGGCAGCTGCAGCTACAGGAACCTCATTCCTCTCAGGAGGGATAAATTCCTGGTGTGTTACTCTCTCAAGTCAAAACCCTCCCTGCTGGTTTCTGAGCAGAACAGACTGCCTCTGCATGCAAGAGCAATCTGCCCTTAAGTGACAGCACAGGTTACTCTTCAATCTGATGCTATGACCCCATGACAGCCGCCCTTGAGAGACTGGTAAGGCATCGAGCCACACTGGCAGAGCCACAGCACCTTACCGCTTTGATGGTTTCAATGGTCTTCTTTCCCGCCAGCCCTGTCTCTCCTTGTGTTTCTCCAGCCACCTACAAAATACAAAACACAGAGCTGCAGTTCCATCCTTCCACAGTATCACAGCCAACTGCATCATGGAGCAGCCACAGCTTCAGCACCACCTTCCCCCCACGCTGCCTCAAAGCAGAAAGCAATCCTTTCTCCCTGATACCTCTTCCGTGACTCTTACAGAAATAGTTTTTCCAGTGTTTGTACAGTCAGACTGACACATATTCAGAGGCTGCAACTCACCACAGGCTGCTCTTCCTTTGCCACACTCTCTTCATATTCAGCTTCTCGTTGCTACAGAAGATGAGAACACAATATATTAACAGCAGTGAGCAAGGTAAAGATGCAAGTCCCTTGCAGATGGGTTGAGCAAGACAGCCTGGAGGGCTTCATGTAGCCCATTGCAAAACCAGGACCAATCAGCAGAGACTAACAATGCCAGCAGCAAAATAATCATTTGCCCCTGATCCCAACCCCACAGTGAACTCTAGAATCTCTCAGAGAAAGAAATCCAGGTCTCTGCTCTGGGTGCAGGAGTCCTTCAGGATCCCACCAAGCTGAGACAGACACTGCAGTTCACCACCACACCTTTAACCAGTCACACAACACAGAGGGAACAAATCTAGACAAGTCCCAGAGTTGTCCTGGGCTGCAAAAGGGAAGACTCTCTGGTCTGCCATCTCTCATGTGAATGGGCACCTGCATAGTAGTGAGCTGTGCATAACTATGCTACACATAGCTCACTACTCCTGAGTTCATGCCCACCTTGCTATTCAAACTTGACCCAAAACAAACTTTTCTGGAATCTGGAAAAGAGCTATCTCTGTCTCTCCTTTTACCAAACACAGGGCATCAAGTTACAGCGTGTGGGTCGGCTCTTGCAAAGAGGCTGGGATAAAAAAAACCCCAAACATCTATTGCAGGTTTCTCATCCACTCCTGCTTCTGCATTTCTGCCTCCTTCCCCTCCCACCTCGGTTTGAGAACTGCCTTACTAAGGGGCAACTGAAACAGGCTTCTCTGAGGGATCCAGCAAAACGATAAAGAGTTACAAATTGCTCCAAGGGAATCTCTGATTGAAACGTGAAGCAAAAACAAAGGCCAAACCCCAGTGGTGGCTCAATACTGGAACAGGTGCTCAGACAGTTTGGAAAATCTCTTTCCTTGAAGATGTCAATGTCTCAAGGCAAGCCTCTAAGCAACTTTAAGGTCATCCTGCAGTAAGTAGTTGGACCAGAGACCTCCAGACTTTCCTTCCTATTGAAGTCCTTCTGAGTCTATGATTCCCCATAATACATACTCAAATGGAATAGAAGGGGCTTCTTCCAGCATCCCTGAGCTTTGGGGCCTGCTACTGAGACAGAATGGACCTCTCACAGTTGGAAAAGGGACAAACTGCATTTAACAGCAGCAGTGCCCTCCTTCCCTCCACATCAGTCACCTGCTGAACCCCTCCCAAACACACTTGGGCTGAAAGGCACACAGGAGAATGTCAAAGACTGTAAGCAACAGACCTGGAGAAAGCCACTAAAGACCAAAACAAAAAGGTCTGGAAGTTGTTTTTGGTAGGAAAGATGCAACTCTCACCATCTCCCTCTCCTCTTCCAAAATCAGTGGCTCCCGTGTCCTCTCCCAGAGGCGCAGGGACTTGTCATGGGATGCTGACACCACGTAGTCTCCATTGGGACTGAGTGCCAAACACCAAACCTCCTGGTGGTGCCCCTGCATAGATGACAGAAGCGGTATGACATTAACATCACCCAGCTTCCACCCCTGAGGAAAATCCTGCTCATCCAGGGATAATGCTTCCTTTCAACAGACTCCAAAACTTCCTACCTCCAGCGTCTGGATATGTTCAAATTTATCTGCATCCCACTGCTTAATCTTGCTGTCCTTCCCAGCTGTGAAGAAGAGATGAGACTTGGGCACAAACTGCAGATACATCACACTGGAAGAGAAAAAGACCCAAATTTACCCATGAGGGGAACACTGCAGAACTCCCCCTGCTTTAAGCTGGATAAAAGGATTATTGCTCTATCACAACTCCTTGGAAACAAGTCAGCAGTCCAAAGATGCTGTAGGATTTGACTAACCTGTCATCATGGGCAAAGAGGGAACGGTGACAGTCCCCAAAATCCAAACCCCAAATCTTCACATTCCTGTCAGCAGAGCCGGTTGCAATTAGAGTCCCATCCTACAGAGCAACAAAGAAAAGGGTGTGGGAAGCTGGCTGGCAGCCCCATGAGGAACTGCTGCTGCCCCAGTGACTCAGCCCTGCTGAGTCGGCAGACACCTGGCTCCTGAAATGTGGCTCCTGACCCTCCACCTCCTCCTCAGTGGCCCATGCTCTGGTGCTGGCACAGCCCACTGAGAGTACTCCAGCCCTCCTCTAACCCTGTGCAGGTATTGGGTTATATCCTGACCTTTTTCTTGGCTTTCAATGAGCCCCATTCCAAAGGTATCTCAGAGCAAGATACAGCCCAAGAATGAACACACACGAAGAGGCTGCTCCCTCTCAGCACCTGCCCTCTGCTCCCACGAACAATTCAGGCTCCTCTCACACAGGAACTTTAGCAGAAGACAGGCTGTACCTGTTACAATGAGTGTAAGGGACCATTACAGCATTTTGATCTCCACTCACTCAAAATGCCCCAGGGTCTGTTCTGTCATGACCCCAACTCTGATACTCTTTCCAGTGAGCACAGGACTGCAGTACAAGAAGGAGCTTGCTGTGTCCCACACAGAAACTGCTGAGCCAGGAGCAAGGAGGTGACAAGAAAGCATTATCCTAGAGGCCTTGATGCCAGCAGAGGTTCTCACACTCATCCATATCACCACAGTCCCACGTTACACAGCCCTAATGATACTTACATAGCTGATGTCCATACACAGCACTGGCAGCTTGTGTCCATACAGAGAAAGGAAAAACTGAAGCAGAAGAAAGGTGACTCGGTTAGACATGCTGGGTAGAGAGGTGTGCAAATCTCAAGCTCCAGGCTACTTCTGCTCTGCCTCAGGAGCTGTTTTTCTACTACTGCCCCACTTTCATTCTTGCCCTGAACATTGTGAGCAGCAGGGTCCTGAGGGCAGAACTGAGAATGTGGAAGTAGCCAAGCAAGCTGAACTAGCTCTGTTTGCTCTCTAGCTAGCTCTGGTGCCAATCACCAGTGTCAATTTCATTTCTGAAATAGTTCATTTCTGTTTCTCTCCACGTAACTGTCAGCACCAGTCTGTCTTGTGTCACTCCTTACATGCTAATACTGCTCACAAGGAAGGTTCTCCTCCCACAGCCTTTGCCTCTGCCATGCCCTATTTAACACCACGTGAGACACATTTATCCCCACATTTGCAGTGCCTGATAGATCTGGAGTACCATCATGTCTGCAGGGTTTAGAATGAACCTTGCCACCTGCAGCCTCAGAACACTTTTTAAATGAAAAATGGATCTTCCAGTTCCCAGTGTGGAACAATCATGGCTCAGTCAGGTTTGCCAGCAAACAGGCCCCTGAAGGAGGATGCATGTTCCACATTAAACAGACACTTCTCCTTTGTATTCCTGATCTTGCGGGCTACACCCCTCCTTCCTACACAGCCTCACAGCCCATTTGGTTACACACCTTGAGTGTGTCAACGTAGAAAACCTTCACAGTGCAATCCAGTAAGGAGACAGCCAGCAGCTTCTGGTTGGGGCTGTACCGCACACAGAGCACGTCTTCATCCAGCTGTAAAATGCGCAGGTGCTTCATGGAAAGCCTGGCAACAACAGGAAAAAAACAACTGTTATCCCAACCAAACAAACGCGGAAGAGAAATGGATACAAGTCCCACATAGCACCCTGGGAAAGCAAGTGAATTCTAACATGCAGCACCTCATTCTTCACTATGACAGGACTGGAAATCAGCAGGCTCCGATGGCTGATGAACTTCACTGCTACATTTACAGTAACAATCTGCAGGCCCAGCCTGATTAGACACTGAACCCACACTCAAAAAGGGATCAGAATGAGACAAGTGCCCTTCTTCAGCTAAGCTCACATCTTCACAAAACTGCTCTGAGCCCACACTCTGCTCCATGTGTTCCACACGGACGTCACGGGCAGTTCTTGCAGTGCACAGCAAAGGCCAAAGCACCGTCAATGACAATGGCACAAGGATTATCTTCTCACCTTTTCTGAACACTGTTCTCATCCTTCACAAGCTCAAACTCCCAGAACTTGACACATTTATCAGCACCTCCTGTCACAAAGCCATGCTGTAGGGAAAAACAAGAGAGTTGCTGTGAAACTAGTTCCCATCACCCAGAGAAAGTCTACAGCAAGGAACTGCCAACACAGACAAGGTTTTTGAAGTGTCCCATGTTCCTACACCATTAATGTTTAAGTGGACACCACTAGGAGCACTTGCTCTGGTTAGAGCACACATTGGCTGAGCAACAATTTCAAAAGCTCTAGCTTATTTTGGAGGTCTAAAAAGATCCCAAACATAAAGCAAAACCTGGACTGAAACTTTGGGATTGAATGCAATCATCTCAGCTGCAGGTAACAATATGCTTTTGATTTGTGGGCAGCTTGAGACTCTCACTGTTACTGGCTAACACACAACTTACCACCATCCTACAACAGAGCCTTCTAAAGGAACAGCAGTCCAATGTTTTACATTAAGAAGGAGGGTAAAATCTATCCCATATGTTTTCATCTGCTGGGTGGATGAATATCAGGCAGATTATTTTTCGCTATAGTTTTGATTCCACTGGAAAGTTATTAGACACTACCAGCTGCATCCTCCACCTCTGAGGATGAGGGGTTCCATCCTTCCATGGAACAAAGCATGCGGTGCAAAACAAATTCCATAGTGCAAACACAGTACTGAAGGAAGGAATTCCATGAAAAGATGTGCATATGAGGGTGGCTGAGTTACCTGGTCTGGTGAAAGAGCAATGGACCACACTGCCCCATCGTGAGCATCAAGTGTCTCTATCAGACTGCCAGAAGCCAGGTCATACAGCTGCAGCTTCCCTGTCTGGGGAGAAAGACATCACAGAGGAAGAATGAGCCTCTGCTCACAACTCATGACAGCTCCTGGCAGAAGAGCTCCCTGCCACCCATGTCCCCAGCAGCCAGCTTTAGTAGGAGGCTGTTACACACAGATGGCCAAACTCCTGATCTCCCTCAGGGCCTTCCCAAAGCTCTCCTCTGCTTTCCACCTCAAGCCACAAGAGCTTTGTAATGACTCTGGCAACACAGCAGTGCTCCAGATCAGGAGAGGCAATGCATTTTCTGCGCAGCTGCCTTAATGCCATTTTTCTAACACAATCCCAGACCTGGGCCGCCTGGAGCCAGAGGGGCACTCCCCACCTTGGTCCCAATGATGACCTGCCGATCTCCAGGCACGAACAGCGAGCAGAGCGCGTACTCACAGTCCATTGTGCGGATGCACTGCAACGTCGACCTGTGGACAAAGACACAGCCCAAAATCTCTCAACACACACAGAACCTGGCCTGCTCAGACACACACACTCCAGTGTGGCCTCTACCAGCAGCTGTCCTTCAGCTGGGGTCAGAAGAAAAGCCACCACCATCTCATTGACCGAAACACTACCCAGCACAACTGCTAACAATGTTTCCCATAAAAACACGCCACCATGTTGTCCACCATCATGACCTATTGCTGTTGTGAACAAGAACAGAGCTCCTAATCTTAAACAGGATTTCAGAAAGGGACAGAGTGTAAGATAGTGTACTCAGAGGAAAACTGAGCTTGAAATCAGCGCCACTCAAGAAACACTGGGACAGCATTCTACATCAACACACAACACTCTAGATCAACACAATAGCCTACTCAGTTTAATACTAGATCCTTCAGATCAGACATCAAGAAACCCACACGTTCCCTAAAGAACAGGCAGTAGCTGGTTTAGGGTAACAGTTAATACCTCCGAATAAAAATGAAAAAACAGAAAAAACTCATAGCAAAATACAGTCTATACCCAACTGCTATGTATGACCTTTGTGTTTAGACCTTCAGTTGAAATTTTAGATCTACAGTTTCTCAGTTTCCCTAATAAGGAAAAAAGGAGAATAACTTTCTATTTACTTCCTTTACTCCATTCACTGTTTTATCTCTTTCCATTGTCCCGTTTCTTATCACTGCTTTTCTTAACACAGCATCCCTCAGTTCTGGGAGACTGACACCACTGGACTGCGTACCTGTTCCAAATCTTCACAGACTCTGCAGCAGCTGAGAGAATGGCAATGTTGTCAGAGCTAAAAGCCAACGTCCTGACATCACTGCGGTGGCCTCCAATGGTTATCCTGGACACACGGACAGCCTGGGGCACTTGTGCTGACAGGTCCAGGTTGTACAACTCAATGACATTGTTCTGGAGCAGCAGTACCATCTTCAGCTCTCCTTTTGGAGAGAGAATCAAGTCAAATGACCTGTTTGATTAGATAAAATCAGAGCTGTACACAGGGGCAATAAGACAAAGTGTTGGAGGGATCAATTATCAAGAACAACTGAGACAGAGGAGTATAGAGAGCGCACATCCAACAAGCAAGTGCACACTGAGCCACAGAGGTGTGAATGGACTGGAGATCACAACAGGCCTCTCCCCAGCTCCAAGCTAAACATATGTTGAGGGGGAAACTTCTTCCACCTCTGCCTGCACTGAGCCATACAGAGCTGTCCCCAGGCAGCTGCAAAACCACTCATCAGACTCTACAACAGGTTTTCCACTCACTTGATTTTAGAAGAAGCTTTGACATTAGTGACTCGCTGAATCTCCTCCTGCAGGCTCAGCTCCACACTTCTTTCAGGCTCCTCTTCAGTGTTCTGTCTGGAAATGTCAGATAAGGGAGGAGATTCAATGACCCAGCAGAGCTAACACAAACTAACACAGCGACAGAGAAAACATAAGGAAACCACTTAGCCTGCTGAAAACAACTTCCTTCTCACTCACCCGTGCTAACCACATTTAAGAATGGGGACAATGAAGGGTGGACAGTGAAGTTCATGCCAGTACGAAGATGACTAAAGACACAAACTGTCCTAAAAAAGGCAACCTCCTCTGGAGCCAAAACACAAGGCACATCAGAAAGAAGGATCAAAACAGGCAACAGAAGCTGTGTTTGAGAGCAAGACCAGCTTCTGCTCATCTCCTATCACTCAGTGAAAGCTCTCAGCCATGGCCAAAATGCATTTACCTGCCCTGTACGTTAGTTTCCACCACGGAGCCTGACCCCTGGAGCCAGACCCCTCCCTAAGGTCTTTTCTGAGGCACCTGGTAAGTGCCAGGATACACACAGACACTTAACACAGAGTAACCATTAAGAAAACTCTCACCTATGTCTCTACCTGCTGTAAAACAGGAGATGAAGTACCAGACTCGCTGTGGCTTCTCAGATCAAACTCTCATTCCTGCATTGCTTACTTGGTGCATCAACTTACTTTGAAGCACCAGGCAGTATAAACACCAACGTCAGATAGAGCTGAGCAGCTCTGAAAAGCTCATTTTATGTCCATTTCTTTGCACACTTTAGCTTTTTTTTTTCAGAGGGAAGACTCAGAAAGAAAGCAGAAAGAAAGGTATTTCCTTAGTCTCTGGGAGCAGTGCTGCTCAGACAAGTACCAAGGATGCGCAGAAAGATCAACTCCAAAATACAACAGCTAGCACAAAGAGAATGGCCAGAACCTTGGAGTTCAACCACTGCTTAATGCTACTGAAGAGCTTTTCTAGAGCCTTCTGGACACAGACAGTATCCAAAAAATTACTTACTTGGCTTTTTTCCTTGCTTTCTTCATTTTCTTTCCCAATTTTTTTTGAATTTCTTCTTCAGAAAGGACAGAGAACACTTCCAGAACAGCATCTGTTCCCTAGTGCAGGAGCAAACAAATTCAAAGGTATGCAAAGCCCCAGGTGGCCCTTACAGAAAGTACCCAAGGTCTCTACCAGCCTCCTCTGCAGCTCAGGAGCAGAGCCCCCCATTACTCACATGGCAGGCCAAAAACTTGCCCGTGCGCTCTGTGCCAAGAGTGACCACACGGTCTCGCCCTTCCCGCATGATGGATCCAACTTTGCTGCACGTCACGATGCGCTACAGGGGAAGAGGAACAAACTTGGGTCTGAAAGGTCAAAGGATCTTCTCAGCAAACTCAAGAAACCTGCTGACAAGGGAAGTCAAGGAGAGGGGGAAAGGAAGCTACAGGGTCCTGGCAGAACAGCTAGTAAGGATCATAAAGGGACAAAACAAGCATCTCTGTGAGCTACCAGCTTATGTCCTGGTGTTTTGTTGCATTTTAGCTGAAAATGATCATTGGCAGTCTCAGTGGAAGAATAACTTAACTTTATTGGCAAACCATAGCCATTTAAGAGACAGAGCTGATTTTTTTATGCTACAGAGGCAGCAGAGCTCAGTCAAAAGAGGCATAGAAGGTGAGAACAGAGACTCCTAAACAGGGCATTGAAGGGAGAGAAATCCTGTGGAGAGGAAGCTAGAAAATTAATTAACACAGTCAGGTATCTACCACAACTACAAGCAGCCTGAGACCTGAGCAGTGCCCCAGAAATTTCTACCAGGAAGAGATTCAGTAAATCTCCAGCAGCAGCACAAGTGGGAATGGCTTTCTGCAATACAACCTCACACCATATTTCATTACAGTGCAACTCTGACCTCTCAGTTTCTGCAAAGCTGAGCATCAGTACTGAACTCAGCAGCTGCCAACCAACTAGGAACTATTTTATTTCTGTGTTGTTTGACAAAAGAGCTCTATTAGCACTGATTAAATTTATACATTTGCTAATTCTTCTCAAACAGAAAGCAAAGAAAAACTGTCAGTGGAGAACAAATCTGCGGGTGTTTTGGCACACATACTTCTGCTGATGTTCTGCAGGTAGATGAGGCAGCAACTGCTGCTGAGGAAGTTGTTATAGAGCCAGACAAGAATTACTACATTTTCCCAAACAAGCTAAATATGGGACTTAGGATATATACCATGCAAAGGGGATTAGATACACCAGCTCAGAGATAGCATGGAAAACTGATCTTACTTCCTCAGGATGCTCATCCAACTCTAAGGTCTCATCCTCTTCAGTGTTTTCTTCTGCTCCAGGTAAAGCAGACCCTTTGCTTTTCTTGGATTCTGGTTCGTCAGCATCTTTTACCTGTTCACAGGAAAAAAAAAAAAGAAAAAAAAAAAAAGGAATACCTTAAACCTCAGTAGTACTGTGGTTTCTGGCTCACACTTCATTTCCCTGGAGATAAAACTGGTTAGCATACACTGGAGTGTCCTACAGCATTCCTGTAGGCACCAAGCACTCCCTGTGCTCCCATGATTATCCTCCACCCACAAGACTGTCTTCCCCAGCTGTAAGTCAGAAGGCAGGAAGATCGGACACACTGTAGAAATCTCATTCTGGAAGCGCTCGCAGCTTCACCTGAAAGCTCAAAACACAGGAAACAGAAAAGCCCATCCCATGAGGAGCTTCTGGACCCCTCAGATAGCAAAGACATTGCTTTGGCTGTTTCTCAGAACACCCATCAGATTTGAACATGTTCCTGCTTTGGCTGTTTCCCAGAACACCCATCAGATTTGAACATGTTCCAGCTCCATCTCAGGTCAAAGACAAGCAGCTGGGCAGAGGGGCTGAGGGTTACAGAGGCAACATCTTACCTCCTGGATGTACGTGAGATCCCACACCCTCAGCTCACTGTCACCGCTCCCAGTGATCAGACGCTTCTCTTTGGACAGCAAAGCCATCCCCCAGACCTGTCCAGAGGCACAACGTGAGGAAAAGACTCCTTTAACTATCATAAAAGAAGCACAACATCTTTAATTGACTTATTTAAACAGCAACCAAATAGAGAATGGATCTAGCTGGGACCTCCTCTGAGGACACGTGCATGGGAATTGTTACCCACTGCATCTGATCACAGCTCTTGGAACGTTTGGAAGTTTCTCATCTGCTCACTTCTAAAGCCTAATGAAATTAAAATGTATGATGGTGCCAGCTTACAACTCCTGAAAGCAAGGAAAGCCCAGAGTGAGCCATGACATCCCAAGTCCCTCCAGCCCAAGAGCTCCCACACACATCCCCTTTTTACCTCGGCTCGGTGTCCAACCAGAGTTTTGAAGCAGTGCTGGGTGTCCAGATCCCACCATTTCACCAGTGTGTCTTTGGCACTGGAACAAAGAAAAAAAACTCAGACATGAGAAAAGACTCCAGAGCTCACCATTCTTCTACGTGTAGAAATACCAAAAAAATCTAACACGTCAGAACGTATCACAGAGCAGCTGCTCAAACACTGAATTTTGTAAGCCAAACAAAAAAGGCACAGCAATGCTGCAAGAAGATATCTGTCAAGTCACTGAAGCTGACCTGCAAATATTTGAAATTGCATTAAGAAATGGGTATCATCTACCAAACCAACAAAATACTACTTTTTCCATCTGAAAAAAAAAGCAAAAGGAAGTTGTAACTATTTTAAACTGAACTGAATGCATGCACTTTTCTATTAAGCTAGTAAATAGCGTATTAAAAAGTAAAAAATTACTGACTGATATTTCAGCAACAGCATCTCCTGTCAACCATTTACTATTAAAGGGATTCAGTCAACTTGCAGCTCATTTAGTTGAATAACTAAAAATCAACTAAAAAACCTCTATCAATTAATTCATCTATTTACATGAAATTGATCACAAGAAAGCAATTTTTCTGTCACACTGCTGTGTGAATTACACATACATAAGTTTGCTTAATTCCTCAAGATAAACAAAAAGACCCCAAAAACTGTTACATAATGAACATGTTATCACTATTCTTTGTTACAATAATCTTAAGTTGATAAACACATGAATGCGACAAAATCATATTCCAAGATGCTGGTGGGTGTGAGATATCACAAGACAAGAAGGAAAATACAAATGGCTATAGTACACAGGGTGTCTAAATTGCAAGTACAACTACGCCTGCTTTCCCCATCAACAATTACTCTTAGTCTGGCTCACCAAGTGACCAACAAGTTCTTCTCCTTCAAGAAAAGGACTTGAGTGATGACATCCTTGTGTCCCCTCAGCCGGTACAGGCCACTCTCATTGATTACATCCCACACGATGACTTCTGTATCCTGGAACAGAGAGAGTGTCTCCATGGGACTGGCCCTTGTCTCTGCAACACTTCTGCCATGAGACTGAAAAGATGACCTGAGAGCACGCTTTCTCACTCTGAATCAAAAGGATGATTCATGCAAGTGACATTGCTTCCCCAAAGGTGCAGTAAGACTGATAAATGTACCGATGTTCCAGCCTGAGACACTTTTGCTATTCCTGATCTCACAAGATTCTTCACTTTAGCAGCTCTACCACTGCCCTACTCCTGCCTGCAACCCCTGCTGCTCCCCAGCTCCTCTCAGTGCCATCCTCTGCTATGGGCAGAGGCCACACTTAAAACACTGAACATTGCAGTGCAGGTCAGCCTTCCCCACGGGGCATCTCTGTGAAAGGGTCGTGCTCCCGATGCCAAAGCCTCACCTTTGAGCCAGACACCAGCCTGCCACCCAGGTGGTCGTACTGCAGGGCTGTAACTGCAGCCCTGTGCCCATTGAAAGTGATAGTCGATTCTCCACTTAGGAGGTTGAAGACACGGATTGCTCCATCTTCATACCCAACAGCCAGGTGCAAGCCATCTGGAGAGGGGCAGAGGCAACTGACTTGCTGCTTGAGACCCTTAAGGATAAGAACCTGCAATTTTTAGGAGACAAAACATGCATAACGTTGATAAATGACATGTCAGAGTCAGATACTTACACAGCAAAGAGAATATAGTCTACTCTTCTCCTCAACTTCCAACTGAACATTTCTGCCACTTTTTAAGTTCATTTTTCAACTTCCTGCACCAAATACACTATCATTAACCCCATTTTCAAAGGCAAACAGCAGCTAGAAGGGAAGCAATTTCTCATAAACTGGAAATCAGTGCAGAATGTGCCCTGAAACTCAGAACCTGAGATTTCTAACCCAACATATTAAGTGCCAGAGAGCAAGAAATACTGTTTGAGAGTAAAGTTGGAAAGTTGTTTCCGGACTCCATGCTCTCTTGTCTGGCCTTTCTCCGTTATAGGACAGAGTGGCTTTTCCACAGACTGCACAAGAACTTGAGAATGGTAAAAACATCTCCAAAACAACAATACCAGCAGTCAGCACTCCAGAAGCTGGGAGACAAAACCAGATTTCAGTTTGTAGTGGACACTAGTACTTACAGTGATTTCTGAATCCCACAGGAGACAGTGTGTAGCAAAGTCTCTAAAGCTACAGCTCACAACCTCCCTATGGGATACAACTTTTACATGTGATGCCCAGTTCCACGGCCAAAACGCAAATTCTACAACACCCCTGATTTGTCCAAGAACATTCACACAGCCAGCTAAACCGGGAGCAACTTTCCAGTTACTCTGACAGCAATGACTCTTCCACAACTGAGGTCCTGAGGTAAATCTCAAGGGATCCACAGTGAGATTCAGCCATTTTAAGACCAAATCGAGACAACATAAATTAGTCTCATAGTAAGAGCAGAGCAGCAGCACTACTGTTCCCTCCCTCTAACAACCGATGGCTACAAGTTACTACCAAAACAAAACAAAGGTGAAAGTTACTGCATTCCAGATATCCATTATATATAAATCGTACATATATTATCATATACCTCCATATATACAAATCATCCACAGCCTCCTCTGGTCTGTGTGTGCTGGTGCTACCTGTTGGATTTCAACAAATGCAACCCTTCTACAGAAATAGCCAATTACTTTCTTGTACTTAGCAAGACTTTCCTGTAAGCGTCCAGCATTGCAGTACATTTTGGACTACACAAAAGGCAACATGATACAGAATCCTTTTAGTCCGGTGACCACCGTGGAGAACGGGAAGACACCGGCACGATGGGCCAGGAGGCAGCCAGAGCTGCAGACTCGCTCCACAACCCAACCTCACGCTGTGCCCACCCTTCGCGACAGGCGGGGAGCCTGCGGGGGTGCCGCTCCCCTCCAAACGCCGCTCAGCAGCACAAACCGCTTCGCTTCACAAGGCCTCAAACCCCGCAGCCCTGCCCCGGCTCCCACCTTCTCTCCTTTCCTTGTGTCCCACACGAACACGTGCTCGCAGGCCGGCACGGCCACGTAGCGGCCCCGCTCGCCGCGCAGCGCCACGAAGGCCACGCCGGCCCTGGCGCTGGCCACCAGNCGCTGGGTGCTGGAGCGCGCTGCCGGAATCCCGGCGGCGAGCCGTGCGGCGGCAGAGGCGGCAGAGGCAGGTTCGCCTCCCGGTACGGGCAGGGCGCGGCGTCCCGGGCACCGGGGCCTTGGGCCCCGCTCGCAGCGCTCTGTGCCCCGTCCCGAGCCTGACGACCCCTCGGGGCCACCCGAGGGCCCGGCAGGGACCGTGGGGGAGATGCCCGGAGATGTGCGCTCCCCGCTCCGCCTGCCTCTTGCCGCCCGGGCCAGACCCCTGCTCTTGGCTGCTCAGCAGGGGAAGGTGCTGTTGCGGACGCGCTCCTGGCTGGCGCCGGTGTAGCCGCGCTTACTTTGCCTTTCTCTCTCACTGCATTTTCTCCCAGCGAAAGTCTTACTAGACGCTCTTATCTTTGTCCTAGTGCCAGCCTTTATTACCTCTCAGTGTGAGCTTGGATGCTTGGTTGTTCTGTTTTGTTTTGTTGTGTTGTGTTGTTTTCCCCTGGCTAATGAATGTACTTAGTAAGTCGCGTTTCACAATTACTCCTTGTGGGTGCGATCGTTTTTGAATTACTATCAATTATAAACCTGTGAAAGGAGTTAAGTAGTGGGTGTGTATGTGGCAAACTGAAGTTACTTACGTGGGTATGTTTGTGCTAGTTTGCCTCGCTAGTATAGTTCAGTAGTCACTATGGAAATGTAAGAGCCGAAGCGTTACCTGCTGGCAGCTGAAAAGTGAGTATTGGCACGTCTGAGCCTTCATCTAGCAACCAGTGTCATCTCAAAATCAGTTAGATGGCAGAGTTCAGTCTTAAAATTCCCTGGGCTAGCGTTCAAATTTACAGCTTTACTCCTTCTTGCAAAAGTGATTTGGGTGAAGGGGTTTTGTGCCTGAGTGCATGGCTGTAAGAACTGTGTGACAGTAAGCCTTGTTTGCAGCAGTTCAGAATTCACTGAAATGCAAGGGCTGTACTATTCAGGGAGCGGGAGGGGTTTTGATGGTTTGTTTGTAAGGTTTGAGGGAGTTAGGGGCATTGTGGTTTGGGAAGCTCTTTTTTCTTTTTTATTTAAGTGTTTACCAGTGTCTCTGAAAGAATAGATTATACATTCCCTGCTACAAATTTGTTTTTTGTTTAGATAAAGAAATGACACTGTTCAGAAAGACTGAGCTCCTCTCTGCACTTGGGAATTTGTTCTTGCTATTTCTAAAATGCAAGGTCACAAGTCAGTTGGATCAATTTAGTAGAGAAGGTGTTTTCACCTTGAATTGTTGGAAGAGGTTTGTCTCACTGCAAGTGTCTGCATTGCCTTATTGCATACAGGTAACAAAAGAGAGAATATTTGAGTGGGAAATCTGTTTTTCTGTTGTCTGCTAGCTCAGTCTTGTGAAAGGTCTGGCTCCACAAGACAATTACTTTTAGTGAACAGCTTGCAACCTGGTTTGATTTTTTTTTTCCCCTTTAAAGCACCTGGAAGACTCCAGTGAAAATTGGAGTGTGACAAGTTAGCAGAGGAAGGGAGTTGTTGTTTCCATTCCATGGATCCCTTGGGTGCTCCTTCCCAGTTTGTGGATGTTGACAGTCTGCCAGGCTGGAGTGATGCCTATGAGGCTAAGCAACTGGATTGTCACCAAAGTCCTGTTGAAAAAGCTCAAGTTGATGTTAGATCACCTTTTCCATACAGGAAAGACATCAATGAAAAAATAATCTTGTGGTAAGTTCGATGTGGCTCTCGTGTGTCAGTCATCACTTCTCCTATTTACTGCAGAATTCATACCTTCATGTAACAATCACTACTGTGGAATAAAGCTTCTAAATCCTCTTTTCTTGAATCAAACATTACAGACCTGGGAAGAAAATAATCTTTTTGTTCACTGTAACTTTGAAAGTCTGGGATTTTGCTCCACCATAGGTAGTGCTCATACCAGTCCATGATGCAGCAGACTGGAGCTGTACTTCCTACTGTGATACTGTATGCTTAGTATCAAGACCTAGTTGGGCACTTGGATATGAGGTTTTTATTTTTAAAAAATATGTTTGCTGTCTACTAGCTTTTTTCTGTATTTGCTGGTGTTGTTCTGCTTTCACTTTTCTATTTTAAATCAGTATTTCTTTCTTTTGTGTGGTTCTTGTGGCTTGCTTTTGTCTATTCCTGCCTCTCCTTCCTCCATTCTGTGTTTTGTCTCCATGACTTTCTTCCAAAATCTGTTGATGAAGCATAGTCTGCTGTACTTACTCTACCAATGTAACTCAGATACTTGAGCCTGCTCTTTAGGTGAATAACTCAGTGTGAAGAGAGGATTTCTCAGGGATGCAGATTCAGGCATCAGCCTGAACCTCTTTCTAGTTACGAAATGGATTTCCTGAAATCAATTAAGTAAAGAAAGAGAAGAGTAAAACAAAGTAAAGAAAGAGAGGAGCAAAAGGTTAAATATCTCTTACGGCTTGGGCAAATTTGTGCAATTTCAACTGTTAGTTTAGCTTCTCACTCTGTGTGGGAATCTTTATTTCCCTTCCTATGCTCTTTGATCCCAAAATCCCCGATGGCTGCGGCTGTGACAAAAAGCAGGTCAAAGTTCTGCTACTCCATTGTCTGTTCTGCATCTGTGCCTTGTTTGTCTTCTGCATGTCTGATCTTTGGACAGCATAATGAACATGATCAACTTGAGGGTTCACAGTTTGGGAACAAAGAGAAGAAAGCTTGTCCAGCTGCAATGTCACTGTATAGACCCACAGTGGTCAAAGGAACAGCAGCTGTAAGGTGCCCTGGATAGTCTGTCTGCAAAACTAAAGAAGTACATTGAAAAAAATTGTTCAAGTTTTGAAAGTAATATAGCACAAGGCCTGTCCTCTTATCCCCAAGAGAAAATATGTGGGTTTTTGGAAGTGTTACACTCCAAAAGTTTAACAAGCTGCCTTGCTGTTTGCTGCCTGGGCTGCCTTCCATACAATTACAGCACTGCCTTTTCCACAAACACCCCTAAGCTACTGCTGAGGCTGGGACTCTTTCAGGAGCTGACATTTTGCGTGCAGCCTGTCTCCATCGGGTAGAGGCGAAAGATGATTCGCTTGGTGAGCACGTCAGGGTACGCTAGGCTGTGTGGGCACTGGAGTCCTGTTAATGCTTTTCCTGGAACTTGGCATTTCCTTGCTTGTCAGCAGTGATTTGAGAATATCCTGCTCAGTTGTACATTCAGGCTGCAATAAACTGTTTCCTCAGGAAAGGAGATGTCGCGCTACTGAACTGCACAGCCATCGTAAACACCAGCAATGAGACTCTCACCGATAAGAACCCAGTATCTGAAAGTATATTCATGCATGCTGGGCCTGACCTGAAGGATGAGCTCCAGAAGCTCAAAGGTAAGTAGTCTGAAACATTTTTATCTTACTGAAATCTCCTGTGCTTGCATAGTACAAAGCATCAGGATTGGGGCGCAAATTAAAAAGGCAGAGCTTCCCTCAAGAGCTGGTATTAACGTGAAGAAAATGGGGGAAACACCTGCCAATCTAGTCTCTTTTTGCTGTTCACATTACATATAATTGAAAGTCTGTGGCACATATTTGAGTTGATGAGCCCTTACTTTGTGCCATTGCTGTCTGAAGCCACTTGAAACAGTTAGCTTGTCAGAGCTCTTGCTCAAGGGACCAGTGCAGTACATCTTGAGATTTTATCCTGTTCAGTGTATATGCATTATGAAAGACAGAAACTGAAGTTCACCATTGAAGAAATTAAATGGATTCTGTCATGCACTTTGTGTATCCTCTTTCAGGATATTAATATACACACAGTCTTTCAGAAGGATATGATAATAATAGATGGATTGATAAAAGACTGCATGTCTAAATTAAGTGTTTGTGATTTCTTAAGTTGGTTCATTTGTCTCTTGTGTACAACAAATGACTTTATTGGAAAGCTACAGGAGCAACTCTAATGCAAGGCTATTCTAGAAATGAATGAGTTTTGCCTAGAGCCTTTATTAACAAAGTTTATTGCTGATAATGGGAGATGAATACTCAGCCTTTTATTTTTTCATCTAACAGCACTAGGAATTAGTGTTTCTTTATTTTGTGTGTGAGGAACAAGAGTTTATAGTTATCCAAGGTCACACAGAAGTCTAATACGGTTTACAGATAAAAATTCACATCCCTAGGAACTACGGTACTGAAGTGATTTTTGAGGTCTCTGTGTGGTACTGCTCACTCTGGATAACAGCTTGGGCTCCTTACATAGTAACAAAATGGATATAGAAGAGCCATATTTCTAATATAAACTCTCAGTAGTTTAAATTACAATTGAATAGAAATCTTGATTCTATAGAATCATCCTTTGCTGATTCAGCTTGCTTTTTTTGAGTAACCTAGAAATAAAACAGGAGGAAGAGCAGCCATTTTATAACAGAGCAAAAATTCACTGTGTGCTGTGGGTGGAAATTAAAATACCATAGATGCTCTAGAATAGTTAGGACCCTGCTATATATGCCAGAACTCTTCTAAAATACACTTGCGTTTCTTGTGTGCTCTGAGAGGTGGGAAGAGAGGGACTGCATATCAAGGAGTCATAAAGTCCAAGATCTGTCAGCTCTGTAGGGAGTTGTTGTGCTAAGCTTCTTAAATTCTCTTTTACCCTGCTGAGTTATGCATAGTTTTGCATCTTCTACCACAGTGAAAACACTTATGTCTTCTCCCTGTAATGCATTCTGCAGGTTCACAACTCCCTATGAAGACACTTCTCTTTTAATCTTGTGCCAAGAGCTTTATGGAAATCAGTTCTTCTGTGACACCCTACTGACATGTTGTGTGGGGGAGGAAAGAGAGGCTGGGTTACAGATTTGGCATTTGAGCACCCATAGTATACTTGTCACAGTAACAGAAGTGGATGAAGAGCTTTGTTAAGAAATCAGTTTAGGATTCATTTGTTACCTCTGCTTCCTTTTTGCCCTCTTTCCCATTTTAGCCTTGACATTTTTTCATTGGATAATGTTTGTGCTGAAAAAGTGAAAATGTGTGGTTTGTGTTCTAAAGCTGTAAAATGCATTTTCAGTTAGGTCTCTCCTGCTTTATTCCTGCTGCTTGGTATATATTCATATTTCATAGATTGCAAGAAAAATTGTGATCTGAAATCATGTGACATGCTGACTCTTCGAAGGCCTGTGCCTTCATTAAGGCACGGCTAACTTATATGTTCCTGGGAGCAGCATCAGTTTTGATTCCTGCAGAAATACTACAGCCAGGGGCAGGCTTGCAGATGAAGTGCTATGCATAGAAGCTTGCTTATCAACAAATACTTGTTGCAGTCTAATAAAGACCTTCTGTGGCAAAAGTCTTCCAGCTCCAATGATGTTTTTTCTCTGCCACACACATGATGTAGAGGATTCAGACTTTCCATTTTAAACTTGGAGAAAAGCTATTCTAATAGCTGAAATCTCATCAGATAAAAAATAGGATCTTGGCTTTGTTCCCAGTTTTGCCACAGACCTTGACTTGTGCAGCTCCCTTCACCTTGTATCTCAAAATAGGAGTAACACGTACTGCTCATTTTAGTTTTCTAAGTTGTATAGACATCTCCAGGCAGAATGCATTGGGAAGTATGAAGTGTGATCTGAGTAGAGTTAAAGATGACCAATGCTACATCTGCTTCCCTGAATTTATTGGTTCCCCTACTGAATTCGCAACTATACCTCAGTCAAACTTGCTTCATTCTTTTTTTCACAAGTTTTTGCTACAGGCCTTTGCTTGCTCCTTGCTGTTTGTGAGGTGTGGGGACTGCAGAGGAAGAACAGTGACTTGATATCTGATACATTGTTTTGGATTTGGCTTTACGTTTTCCATATTGTGCTTATTTAATTGCTCTCTTGAGCTGTCTTAGAGACTGTGCAGGAACTCAGAAGAGTATGCTTAGTTTTTGTATGGTGTTTTCTTCCTTCTGATTAATCCAGAGGAAGCATGGTGGAGATCTATGGAAGCTAATGATGTGATTTGTTGGATGAAAAACTTTACAAGATGCTGGCTTCAAGGCATCTTGATGTTGCCATTAAAAAGATACGCTTGAAGTTTTGGGTAAGGAAGATTCTCAACCTGGAGTGTCTCTTCCCATCAAATAGGCTTTCAGGCATGTTGCTAGCTTGCCTGAGCACTACAAGGAAGGAGTGGAGTGGGAGAGACGTACATCCATGTTTAATGGGCAGTTTAAGCCAAGCTCCTGCAGCACTGCTGCCTGAAGGGTGGTTGCAGCTGCTTCTTCCTCTCTCGTTCCCTGCTGTGGGCACCAGCAACCTATAAGAAGGTCAAGTTGAAAGCTAATCCAATGAAAATACTGGTTTTCAGTCAGATCAGAAAGCTGAGGTGCAGCTATGCAAGCAGAAGGAGGAGGGTTGGAAAATACTTGTCTTTGAGGGTAGGGAAAGAGAGAGACTAGAAGTACTTCTTCAGCTGTCCAGACCTGGAGTGGACTAGATTTAGGTGAAGAAGAGCAAGTCTAGTAGACTTTTCTTCCATGTGCTAAAGGAAAAACAGACTTCAAACATAGAATCTGTTCCTAGAGTATGTAACTGGAGGGCGCTGTGAATGGAACAATTAAATGTATTGCTTGAACTTGCTTTCCTCGAGGCCAGACAACTAGTCTGTGCAGAGAGTATGAGCTGCATGAAGGTCACATGTCTGCCTTGTGGACATGAAGAAACTTGCAAAACAAAGCACGCTACCTCACTCTGGGATCATAAATTAAACAAGTGTATTACCTATTCAGTTTTAGTATCTTTGCCAATGACTGGTTTGTTTGATTGAGACTTGTAGTCATTTTATCCAAAAAGCAGTCTCCCAGAACCAAGTTGTTAAATGCAGAATTATTGCTAGCTGTATGGTATACTTGTGTATCTGTTGTTTGCTGTCACATCTGCCCATTATTAAACCATTTCTTCCTTTGCTCTGTAAGTAGCATAGTAAGCACTGTAATTAAGACAGGAATTCTAGCAATAGCTGGTTAGTCCTTAGATGCACAGTTTTAAAATTGAGAGGAATGAGCACAGTTCTCGCCTCCTCAGCCTGACTAGGTGCTGAGCAGCTGGTGTGAGATTGGATGCTCTCCTTAATATTTGATGTCTAAAACACCGACTTCTATGTGTGGAGGTGTCTGACTGGTGGAAGACAAGGGCTTGAATACTTCTGGCTTTCTTACCACGACAGGCAGCCTTACCCTCCTGTTTTATTTACGGCAGGCTGCAGGACGGGCGAGGCCAAGCTGACGAAAGGCTTTAACCTGGCTGCGCGTTTCATCATTCACACGGTGGGCCCCAAGTACAAGAGCCGGTACCGCACGGCGGCCGAGAGCTCCCTGTACAGCTGCTACCGCAACGTCCTGCAGCTCGCCAGGTAAGCACGGCCCAGCTCACACGGGGCACAGCTGGCCTGGGAACTTGGCTCTGCACAAAGATCTCACCTCTCTGAACGGCTCCTCCTGGGTGCTGGGTCTGGTTAAGGGCGTGAGAACAGGAGTGGCATCACGGTGTGCTTCGTGCCTTTGGTTGTCTCTGCTGGGGTGTAGATAAAATGCGCAGAGAGATCGGGGCTTGTTCGAGCAGTGAAACGGGGTAGCTAGAGCTGGGCAGCACTCAGCCCCTCAAAGGAGAAACATTAATACTTGCTTTGGGTTCTGTGCTGCAGCACGTGTTAAATGAGCTTGCTCCAGCAGCAACTTCATGTGTGTCTGCAGCCATATGGACACATCCACAGGCAGATCTGAGTGCTGTGGCAGTTCATGTGTTTCTCTGGCTTCTCGGCCCTTGTACAACAGACAGCTACAATTCTGAGTCGGGGTATAAAGCTACTTGTAAATCTACAGTTGCAGCAGCTAGGTTTGTAGTTTTTTCCCCTTTCGTCTGCATTTTCTACTTCCTCTTAACTAACTAGAGTTTTTCTTCCTATTTTTCTGTGTTCTATTCTTCTCCTGTGTCAACTGTTGTAGTGGTAGCAGTCAAAAAAAAAACCACCTGAGCAAGACAGCGTCAGAAAGCATACCTAACCATTTTTTAGGGTTGGCAAGATAAATTCTTCCAAGGTCAGACTTCTTGTTACAGTGCAATAGTAACTGTTTCATACGCAAGATTACAGCTATGGTTTTTAGCATGTGCCAATTTTGTTCTGCCTCAGAAGTTACAAGCAAATTCAGGCCTGAACTGAAACATGTTAAAAACTATTTCAAAATTCTTATACCTCTGTATACTGAATGTCTTTTAGTCAATCTATTTTCTAGAGTAACTTTGTATGTTTGTGAAATTGTCTACCTTCTCTGAGCTTGCTCAAAGTCTTTTGATTTGGCAACAGCTGTGCTTTACTCTTCTGAAAATGTGGCTCAGTGCTGGCAACGTCTTACTGGTCTTAAAGTATGTGTCACTCCAGTCTGATGGTTGTCCAGTCATAGCTAAGATGGAGTAAGCCACCTTGGCCTGTGTCCAGACCTCCAACAAAACAAAATCATTGGTCAGGTGAAGAAACAGGAGTGTGTATGCATTGAAGAGCACCTTCTTTTTCCCTCTTCCTCCTTACTGTCAGTTCTAAACAAGAACAAAAGTATTTTGATCAAAGATTGCAAGGTGTTTGAGGGAAGAATTCCTCAGGGTATGAGGAACTGTAAGAACAACATAGCTGAGGTAGAAGGAGAAATCTGAAAACAAGCATCAGAGGAAGCAATGGGGAATAATTAATGGTTCTCTACTTAATGAGGGTGTGTGCATCTTGCCAGGGAAGAGTCCTCCTGCAACAGCCTGAAAGAGGATTACTGCTGCTCAGAGCCGGGGAAGAAATTAATGGTGCTCCCTACTGTCATGACAGACATCTGTTTGCACCTGGTTGTCTCTTCATTCATTTCTCTTTTTCTGGATTCCAGGGAACAGGCAATGTGCTCCGTAGGATTTTGTGTCATTAACACTCTGAAAAGATGCTACCCCTTGGAGGATGCAACCCACATAGCCCTGCGTAAGTGTGTTGGAAAACAGCATAAAATGGGTGGCAGCACTCAGCACGTCGCTTACCTCTGACAGATTACTCTTGAAATGGGCAAATCTTTTTTTTTTAGGGTTCTGTGGTTCATTAGAGCCTGTAAAAAGGCAAGGCATTCCGTGGTTGATCAGAGAATGGAAGATAAAAAACAAATTATCCTTTCTCTCAGTAAAGATCCCTGGGATCTCATCAGTAAAGATCCATGGGAATATGTGCTGGAACTTGCATTCTTCAATGTATTCATTTATAACCTGGCAAAGATGCTAAAAGAGAGAGAGTTTGCTGGTAATAGAAATTTGTTCAGAAGAGCCAAGATGAGGCCTTACTGTTGAATACTTGTAGGCAGACTCGAGCAGCAGTGAATTTCACCTGCTGTTTTAGTGTCATCAGCACATCCCAATGTAAAGTGCTATCCTTCCCCCACTGACCCGCTCCTACAGGCTTCTGCCTTCACAGGCAAAATGATGCGCTGATTATAGGCAGCAAAACTTTGAGATGATAATAGTTCCATGAAAACAAAGCTCGGAGGAGCTCAAAACAGCAAGCTGAGTAAGACACAACAAAATTAAGAATGTTATGCAATAAATCAGTGCTTTGTTCCCCCTTTAAAGCTGCACATTCGAAAAGAATATAGTAGACAGAGAAGTTGAGGAGGTCAACAAGAACAGAAAAAGGCAAGAAACAGCAGTGTGAGCTCAAGAGTTTTCCAGACTGGAGTATACCAGGCTTGAGGGGAGTGTAATAAATATCTGTAAACTCATGAGTGGCATGGAAATGGTGAAAAGGACTCAGCTGTTCACTGTCTCCCAAATAAGAACTGTCAAACCACGCCAGTTCAGAACAAACAAGGGGAAATAGTTCTTATGTTTGTTATTTGTTTTATGGAAATTCTTACTAAAAAACATTGCTAAAAGTTTTCAAATTTCCTTGTGCTCAAGAGGAAACTATATTAAGGAAAAAATGAAGACCACTGAAAACCAATCAGAAAACATCCTAGGCTGAAAATAAAGTATAGAAAAATGCTCAAACAAGAATATTATATACTTTTACATATATACTTATATACTGGTTCCGACTTTGCCCCATCTCCTTTGGCTTTTTCACATGTTCACATGCATTCAGAACTGTTTGCTATGGACCTGTACAACTGCATTTGTTGTGTAAAGTAATGTCACAGGTCAACACGATTACACAGGAATTTGTACACAGGAAGTATTTGAAAATAGCTCCTTTTTATCCCTCTGCTGTTTCTTGAACTCCCACAAAAGTATTCCCTGTAGATAACTTCTTTTACTGCTGTCTTCTGTTGTCTCTGTAG
Source organism: Donacobius atricapilla (assembly GCA_013397315.1). Taxonomy (NCBI): domain Eukaryota; kingdom Metazoa; phylum Chordata; class Aves; order Passeriformes; family Mimidae; genus Donacobius; species Donacobius atricapilla. The sequence goes on from WBMY01009482.1 coordinate 526,318, forward strand.
GTCTGTGTGCTACTTGATAAAATACTCCCATACCAACCAATTTTTTTGGACACTTTCTCTCATGATTTACAAATAAAATTTTTGTATGCCTCTTTGGTACAGCTGACCCCAGAGATTTTTGTGTTGCTGAGTCTGCCTTGAACCATCTTCTGCTGTAGCTTTCTTATATTGCTTTGCTGATAACCTAGGGCACAGTAACTTGTTCTAAGAATGTCTGGTTTTAGCAATTTGCACCGGACTCTCTAAAGGAAGGATTTGGCTTGATTTTTCCGGTCCACTGAATCACATTTCGCAGTCTAAGGAATGCCTAGTAAGCTAAAATCATAGAGATTTATTCTCTATTTGTCTCTCTCTCTAAAGTCAGCATCAGGAGAGAGTGGAGATGGAACTTCTCATATGCCCAGCAACCCATTTGGTGTATTAAACCACCACTTAGTCCACACTTGCCTACAGCCTGTGGAGCTATTTAGTATGAGGAGAGATGTATCTCTTCTGCACTCTGAGTTCTTCACTTGTAGCTGTGTGTGTAGATTCCTCCTTCTGTTTTGCTAACTACATTTAATCTGCTTCCTTGCAGGCACAGTTAGGAGGTTTCTGGAGGTTCATGGAGAGACTCTGGAGAAGGTGGTGTTTGCTGTCTCTGAGCTTGAAGAGGTATCTTCTTGGCATTCATTCCACCAAAATTCCTGGGCGTGATTGATCTCTGCAGCAGTAAAGCTGGATTTGGATTTCCCCTTCAGATCACATAGACTTTTGGGCTTGCAGCATCCTTCTGTCTCCTTAGCATAGCTTCTTTTCCAGAACCGTTCATGCTCTTAGCAGTCACTATGGACACTTTGAGAATCTTTCTGCTTCTGGCTCCTGTGCTGCTGAGCTGTGGACGGGGAGCAGTAGGGGAGGTGATAGCATGCAGTCGTGCTGGATGCTCTGTGTTAGCCAGAAAGGAAATTCCTCACACAAAGTTTCCTCCTTACACAAAGATGTGCGTGAAGAGGGACAGTTCAGCATCCCTACGGATCACCTACAAAGATCTGAAACACTGCTTGCTGGCTTGTTGGAGTAGCAAACTTGACATTTAGTGATCTGTATTCTGAGAGATGCAGGCAGTTTGAATATTGACTTTCCTTGTACATCAAATTTGTACCTGTGCAGAACACCCACACTGTGTTCAGGTTCTGTGGCATATGGATAAGGAAAATAACTAATTTGTTTGGGGTCCTAAAACTGCTAATCAGTTGGAGAGAACCCATGAAGTAATATATTCTGTAGAGATTTTCACTGTATTCCTTCATGTGGGGAGGGATCTTCTTGTTGGGTTGGTGCTTTTTATTTCCCAGGCAGATCAATAAAGGTGATCTGTGTATAGTGGTGCATTTTAATGTAAGCATCATTTGCTGAAATCTGTTGTCCGTGCGTATTTTAACTTCATTGCAAAGCTAAAGAATCTGCAGTCTACCTGAGTTCATGCAGGTTTTAGCGAAGTCCTTTGCCAGTGTGGCAGAAAAACCCAAGATGTTAACCTTTATCAAGGTTACTTGATAAAGTATTCCCAGCTTACAGCCTGAAGTAACCATGGAGGGAGGCAGTACTTTGCCTCCAAACTGCTGAGAAGTTTCCTGCTGCAAAGGCAGATGCTGTTTAAGCAAAGAGCATGGATGCGTGATAGACCCTTCACGCATTTTTCTTACTTGTAGGCCACTTACCAGAAGTTGCTGCCTCTGTATTTTCCGAGATCGTTGGAAGAAGAGGTCCAATCCTTGCCTTACCTCCCTGCAGATATTGGCAATGCGGAAGGGGAGCCGGTAGTACCCGAGCGGCAGATCAGGATTACTGAAAAGCCAGGTGTTCCGGATGGTGAGTTTGGAACTGGACTTTGGAATAAGTATCTCGGTAGGAAAATCAGTGGGAGAAACAGAAAAGGAAGGAGAGAGATGTTTTCCTACCTCAATTCACCTAAGTCAGCTTATAATGATTCAGTTTTCAAGCTGCTTCATTGGCTTCTTGTGTTCCCCAGCAGTAACTGCACTAGAGCTGTTCTGTCTTTTCCTTTATTGGTGGAAGAGGTTGGTAGATCATACCCTTTGTAATTTTTTTTCCCCAAGTGACTAGGATCTTTGAAGGTGTTTTTGCAGAATCTTGTGCAACCCCTGATTGAAAAAGGTACTATGGTTAATAGTCTGTCTTGTGTCTTAGCAAAGTGTTGTTTATGTGTTAGCAAATGTTGTCTCAAATGATATGATTCTATTGGTACAGCAGGGATACAGTGCATCTGACTAGTAGATGGGCAATGAAAACCAGCAGAAACTCCCTAAAAGATATAAAATAACTAGAGGAACCCAGAGATCAGTGTTTGGAGGTGGCTATCGAAGTTCAGTGATAGATGTCACAGTGAGATACATGTAGCAAAACAATATAATATATTAACGGACACATTCTGCCTTGCTTGTTAAGCAGTAACGTGTAAATTTTACAGCCTTAAACTATCCAAAGCATATAATTTGGAATTAATTTCAATTTTTACCTTTTGCACAGATAGTTGGGATAAGGCTGAATATTTAATATTTGCTGCTGTGGCTGACCAGTGTAAGGTATTCACCCACTAGCTGATAACTTGTGAAATTACTGGATTTGCATATGTAAGAGTGAATTTGTATAGTGGAACACTGCACTCTTGTTCCATTGCTACTAAAGCATGTCATGCTAAAAGGGGAAACTCGGTTCCTGTCCAGATTGCCCAGAGAGACAATGCTAGAAGTCTTAGCAACATGCCTGGATGACATCAATTCAGTGCAGCACTCTGGTATTGTCACCAGCAAGTGAGCCTGTGCTCTTCTATTTCATCAGCCAGTCTTCTTGTAAACAGTGCCATAAAAATAGCTACACTCAGATCATTACAGCGTATGTTCGGGAAGTGTCAGTGATACAAGAAGGGAGTCCTTTATACAGTACAGCTCTAAATTAAATAAAGCTGCAGCAGCATCTGTGCCTCTGCATGCTAATTTTCCCCCTTTTGACAACTACAATGACTGTAAAGCTCAAGTAGGATGACAAAAGCTGAAGTCACTCTCTCCAGAACTTGTTTTATGGGAGAGTAAACCCTATGTCCTGATGACCAGGACTTCCCAGTTAGTTTCCGGGCAAACCCAACATTTTAAGGGCATGGTTCTCAATCGAACGCTGTGATCTGCCAGTGGTACTGGTGAGATATCAGAGCTGCATCGTGCTACCTCGGGGGGTTTGTGTTAGTCTGTAGCATGACTGTGCTGTCTCGCTGGGAAATGTACCAACTCATCAGCAGCATTGCTGTCCTGTACACAGCCCAAACATTTTATACCATCTTTGTTTCTACTGCAGATGCTTCAGATGAAGAGGGTCTGGAGGCAGATTTGTCTTTCATTGGGTCCCATGCTTTTGCCCGCATGGAGGGAGATGTTGATAAGCAGAGGCGCCTCATCCTTCAGGGACAGCTGTCAGAGGCAGCACTGCAGAAACAGCATCAGAGGAAGTGAGAATTTGCTTGTTCATCTGAATATTTGTCTTAGTTAGGACCAACCCTTATGATTGATGGTTTTGTTAATCTGTAAAGCCTCATCTTCCAGCAAGCAAATACAGGTCAAGCCTGGTGTCACCCTGGACTGATGTAGTAGCCTCTTAGGCCTGAAGGGAGAAGGGACGGGACAGTAGGAGAGCAAGGGAAGCTTGTGATGAACCCTTCAGCACACCCAGTGCATCCAGCCAGCTGCCTTACCTGTGTGCCGCCAGATGTCGCTGTTTTGTCGCCACTTTTTGGGGTGGGATCCCCTGCTTTTGATACTGCCCACTTGTTCCTGAGGCTCTGCACAGATAGCAAAACACTTTTCTTCCATTTGATAAATAAAAAAAGGCTCAGGCTTTCTCCCCCTCCCTGCTCTGGTAACCCTAATGTGTGTGATCAATTCTTTAGAAGGTAAATTCCATGCTGGACACCTCTCCAGGCTTGGTGTTGGCTTGTTTTGTCAGATGAGGCACTAAGTTGTTCGCCAGTAGTTCATGAAACTGTTTGCTGCATAGTTGTGTTTGACATCTAGGCTTTTAAAGGAAATTTTCTTTTTTTTCTGTCTTTTAAACACTGACATATTTAAATGGAAAGACCTCTGAGATCTTTTCAGCCCAATTGCAATGCCACTATAGTTATGAGTTGTTATGTATTAATATGTATTAATTGTCTGAGTGAAAATCATTAGGTGTGTAACTAAGACACTAGATTTTATTTTTTAACACTTCTTCCTTTAAAAACTTGATAGTTGCTCCATAGGTCAGAAAACAGCAACATCAGAGACAGCTCAGTCAGAAAAAGCTTTTTTTTCCCTTCCCTTCCCATATACCTCTTCAGGTTTATACTGCTAATCCAAAGAGGGATTAGATCTGACCAGGTGTTTTTGACTTTCTAGTTATAATCGCTGGCTGTGTCAGGCAAGAGCTGAAGACCTCTCTGACATTGCTTCTCTTAAAGCTTTGTACCAGACAGGTAAGTTCGGGCTACTGATGACTGATCTGTGTTGTCTTAAAGTAAAACTGTTCTCTTTGGACTTGCATATACAATAGGTCATGGTGAAAGCATAGCTGTGTTTCTGGAGAGAAAATCTGTTCAGCCCTTTGGCTGATCTCTTCGGCCTCATGAAAATCCAGAGCTTACCTCGATCTTTGTGTAAATACCAAAGTTGTGTGATACCTTCTGCTCAGTAGCTGAAAATTTTGGTTCTTTTGTTTGCCTTAGATGAGGCTCTGTGAGATGCAAGGAGGTCCATGAGGCATGCTCTGGGAATATGTGCATTGGAGTTAGGAGCCTGGTTTCTAGGAAGAACTTTGCTTTGGTGGTAGAATTGCAAGTTAAGGGTTTTTTTAAATAAAACCCGTGTTATTATTTGATATTTGGGTAAATATAGAGTACACATGCAACATAAAATTGCAGTCTTCAAGTTTCTCAGATGTGATACATGGCATTTTTTTTCAGTATAGGTACTGGTATAGTGAGAGCAGTAACTAAGCATATTTCCTCTACTGGAAACCAGACGCATTGCAAAAGTTCTGAGCTGAGGCTCTTTCTCCCTGGTTTGAAAGGGCCCAGCTACAAAACCTGGCAAGACTGAGAGAAGTTGAGACATCTTTCTTTCTTTCTTTTGTAGGTGTGGATAACTGTGGCCGCACTGTGATGGTGGTGGTTGGAAGGAATATCCCTGTAACATTGATAGACATGGAAAAGGTAAGGCTTTGTAAAACTAGAGTTGTGTAGGTTACATATGAATATTTTGGATGGAAAAGTCTGATTGTAAGGATAATTCAGTGTTAATACTAAAAACATCACTTGTAGAGGACTTAAGATGTTAACTAGAAAGTATTATTGTAGGCAAATGAAAATGTATAGCCTTACAGAGCTATGTGTGCATTGGGCTGACACTTTTCAGTGAGGCTGTTTTTAGAAAAAACAGGTTTAGTATGGACTCCTTTTTCTCCCGAAGAAGAGTTACCCTTCTTCTCTAACTGCCAAGATGTGAAGAGTGAAACGTAATGAGTTAAATGTAGTTTTTTACGGAAACAGCAAGAATGTATCTCCATCTGTGAGGTCAGATAGGCAAAAGACTTCTAAATTATTACAGTCAGGTTGAAAACTTGGAATGTTGGCCTGGCTTTTGTAGCTGAAATGTAATGCCATCCAGCCTCATGATTCCTGATTTTTAGATGAAATAAAGGAAGTATATTAAGGCGTAATGCAACTGTGAAAGAGTTCTTTGCAAATATAAATTTTGCTTCTTTCTGCCTCAGGCTCTTCTGTATTTCATCCACGTCATGGATCATATTGCAGTGAAAGAATATGTCCTGGTGTACTTCCATACGCTCACAAATGATTACAATCAGCTGGACTCTAACTTCCTGAAGAAACTCTATGATGTTGTTGATGCCAAGTAAGTGTCAATAGGAAAAGAACATGTTCCAGTCTTCCTCTGTGCTATGCAAATATTTGTTATTCTCTGTATCTGACTTCCCATTTATTTCTGAGAGAATTCGGCTGGGACAAAGACCTAAATAACTGACAAAGGCAAGAAGAAAGAAAAGGTGTTTTCTTCCCTTCTCAAGTCCATCTTTTTAACCAGAAGTTCTGACCTCTGCAGTCTCCCTCTGGAGCTTAACAGCTCTGGTTATCTTGTCTGTCCCAGTCCAGAGCTGGAGCTTTTGGAGCCTGGCTTTGTTAAAGTGTGTTGCTGGTTGTGAGAGGAGAGGTTTGGCTAACAGTGGCAGTCATAATTTGTCCTTAACTTACTTTCACTTCCTACTTGAAAGACTGAAAGCTGGGATGTCTTTAACTGAAAAATAGCCCTTCTGCTTTTTTTTAAATTTTTCTTTTCCCTTTACATTTACTTTTTGGTGTCTGCCCTTACATTCGAGCTAACCTGATAAAATTACATCACAGGCACTTAAGAATAATGGTCTCTTTTGACAGTTGGCTTGTGTAGGTGACGTTAGTTAGAATTCACTTTTAACTATTTTTTTTCTTTCCCTAAACCAGGTACAAGAGGAACTTGAAGGCATTGTATTTTGTCCACCCAACATTTCGTTCAAAGGTAAGGTAAATCCTACAAAAGAAAAGTGTATCTTGCATGTTGGTGGAGTAGCCCGTAAGCCTGTAGCATGAAGAACATGGAGATGTATAGAAGATTCCCAAAATTAGGCAGTATCTTTGGATCCACAGTCAGAACTTGAAATTCATCCCATCTCTGATCTAGCTGCAATCTTCCAACCTCTGTGATAAGCTGAACCTCAGTGCAGTGCATGCCATCTATGCCCTGGTTTTTGTGTGCTCTTACCAGAGAGAGATGGAAGCTTTGAATCATGTTTCTTTCAAAGGGAAACATTTTGTCATTTTTCCTGCTGTCTGCAAGGCAGGGTGGCGAACCACCATGACCAAATACTCAGGGAATTCTTTCTTGTGTAGTTCATCTCCTGGGTGTTCCACCTTTTCTTTCACCGCAAGAGGTATCACGTGTGTCCCGTGTGTCACTTCGGAGCTGCCCTGGGAAGGGCAGAGAGCAGTCTCAGGCAGCAGTGAGATTAGTCAGGGTTAGAGTGGAGAGCAGCAAAGAAAGATGGGAAGCATGCCTTTGATGGAGTGCAGAAAAAATCCTGTTAATCCATCAGGAGGCAAAAAACTTAAACTTGTCGTGCACTAAGTGGTTACCCTTGGCTGGGGTCTGTGTGGGACAACAGAAGATGGAGCTGGCTCCCTTCTGGACTTCACTTCCACTACTCTTACTGCAGCAGTATGAGTACTTCAGATGAACTAAGTAGCAGCAGCAGCACTTCCTAGAATTTTTGTTTGTTCAATTAAAACAGAAATCTGATCCTCCATGTTCATGTCAGATTGACCTCTGTGTTTATTCTGCTTTTTGCTGACATTAATCAAATTTGAGAAAATTATATGCCTGGAAAAACACATCTGATTGCACATGTTCAGCAAGAATTTCTTTGACTGCTAAATTTCCAAAGAGTGCGTTCTTTGCCTGTGCACAGCTGGGACACCATGAGTCTTGTAGCTTCCTTGTTTTTTATGGAGATACGACTGAGGCTTCCCAACAGCATAGCTTCCAGTTTTTCTTAGGTTGCTCCCACAGGATACGTCTGTGTCCTAGAATTAGAGCTTCCAGCTCTGATGCTCATACAAATGTAGGAGCTGGCATAGAACATTATTAAGGTCACAAAGTTGAGTGGAAAAGATGAGACTAGGAAGTACTAATGTTTTAGATTCTCAGCAGCACTTCACCCCCCTCCTCTCTTCCCATACATGTCTATTTAGTTGAGAAACGTTTTTGTTGTTGTTGAAGGATGACAACTCATCCTCCCTGGTGTCTGTTGCCATCTTGTCTGTCCCTTTGGAAACTGCAGTGGGACTCAACAGATCTGTAGGCAAAGCAGATGGTTGGTGAGAAGCAGGGAGGGTGAGAGACACAGAGTTCTCTAACTTGCTGGAAATAGTATTGCTTTGTATCCTATTCTGGGAGCGCAGCTGGAGGCAAAAGAGAATGTGTATCCACGTCTTTCTGCCAGTCTTTTCTATAACTGGAAGGCAAGCGGGATTGCTTCTGACTGTTGCATGGACTATCAGCTTATGAAACATGATGGGAAATATGCAGCAGAAAGCATGGTGAAGAAGATGGCTGCTAGGAGGGATTGGTTTTTCTCTCCCCTCCTTTTTTTTTGGCTCTTTCAGGGCTCTTGTCCCCTTGGCATGTTGCTAGCTCAAAAGCTTCAAATTTCAAAAATGTTTGGCTCATTCATCTTCCTATTTGGATCACTTACTTCTTTCCCTAGAAGTAGCAGGAAATATCCGATGTCTCAAATTCAGGAGGAAGGCCTCTGCATTCATGTGACTTCCCAAACACATCACCCTCATAACCCAGATCTGAAATGCCTGATATAAATTGTCCCCTTCACAGCAGGATTGAATCCTGGCTCAGTGGATGGCTGCCACGTGTTAGAGTTGCTTTTGCTTATTTATGGGATCAAGAGGCTTTTCCTCATGTCTTTTGGAAAGAAAGACGTCCCTAGAAAACCGGCATAGTTCTCCAGGTACTTTATGGTGCCAATAATGATTCTTTGCTCCATTTCTGGGTATGAAACTGTTGCAAACTATTTGTTTTCTGAGGGTAATTGCCTGCCTAGAATACATGGAGTTTGGTGTGAAGGGAGGAATGTTCAGCAGTTATCCTAAAGCACGGAGTAACTGAAGCAGGGTGAGCCACTGTGCACATATTTTTTTACAGTGCTCCTGCCTTTACTTCTGCTTTGAGTGTTCTTGTGATCTGTGAAATGGAGCTGTGCTTGTCATGAAATTGTAGTATAGGTGTCGACAGTTTTGTAGGTTGGAGTTGCTCTTGCTGCACGAGCACTTCGCTGCCAGGCCTCAGATCAAGGTACCCATGAAGTGCCATCGCAAGTTCCTTCGTACTCTTGCATGCAAAGTTCCTCCTGCTTGTTTTTGATAGATAAATAAAGGGCTTTTGGAGGCTTTTTTTTGTGAACACTCTCAGCCCCCCTCTTCTGAGAGCTCTCCAAACAAACTGTATCAGAGCTTGTATTCTGAACTGAGCTGTAAATGGCTGGATCTGAAACAGTCTCACCTGGAGTAACTTTGTTTTCATTAATTGACTGTGAATCAAGACTATTTCAAAGTTGAAGCATACCCGAGGACTCAAATTAGATATTTATAATCAACATACTCTTTGTATTTATCATGAACAATTTTTGGTTTGTTTTTCTATAACGGTTCTAAAAGCAGTTTCTTGAGATCGGATGCCAATGGAAAGGTTGTTGCAAATCCCTTAGGGTTTTTTTCTACACAAGATTATTGCAATTGGAATAAAATTTCCCAGATTTTAGTAAATTTCTCTTTGAGGTATGCCCAAATTAAGAGATTAATGACACACCTAATCTGTGTTGCTGTTTTTTTGTGGGTGATGTCTCATACATTTAACTGTAGGTTTATAGCTTGGCAGAGTGACCTTGACAGCCATTTATTTAGATTCAGAATATCAGGACAAGAAAAATGAAGGGAAACTAAAGCAGATGTCTAGATTTTAAACTTTCTTCGGCTGCTCTGGTATAACTTACTCTTCTTGCAGTGCATTGACAGAGATTTGGTTTAATTTAAAGTTCCATGTCTTGTTACCAATAAGAAAATAGCTGCTCTTGTATTACTGTTTCTATAACCTGTGGATATCAAGAATAGAAGTAATAGAACTACTACATTTCTGCTTGGAAACATTTCTGTCCCCCTCCCTTCTCTCTGTGTTCCTGGGTAAGATGCCAAGCTGCAGTGGCTTGTATAGTGAGAGGAATGAGGTGAAAAAATAAAACACTTTTCCCAACAGCAGTTTTTGTGATGGCTGCAAAAATATCCTCTATTAGGCTTTTATACATTAAACATCCATAGGAATTATGTTTAATGATTGTCATTCGTAACACACCTTGAAATGCATGCTACTTTGGTGCGAGATTGAGAAGGTATTTTTCACCCATTAAACTGTCACTCATAAGAGGTCTTGTTAGAACAATATAATGAATAATGGATGCCAGTAAAGTCTGTCTCCCTGCTTTCTGCTAACATAAATCTCTAATTCTGCCCTCAAAATAATGAACTGATTTCAAATGTTCTGTCGTGCTTTTTACCTCCTTTTCTCTTTTTCATTTTTCCTTTATCATTAAAGTAAGCTGTTTTGAGGAAGAAGGACAGTTATTCCAGGATAATTTTTAGGAATTGACTTTTTCTTTAATGTTGTATTCAGGCAGATCACTTTTATTGACTTGATCTTAGAGTTTATTTCAAACTCCTGCTTTCCTCAAGGCTTTTCATGCAGTGATGCTTCTTTTCTGTTAACTTCCTGCAGTCAAAGCAAAATTATCAAACAGAATGACAGAGTGGTGAAGGTTGTAAAGGACTCTGGAGCTGATCTGCTCTGACCCCTGGCTGAAGAGGAGTCAGCAAGAGCTGCTTGCTCAGGACTTTGTGATTGACCCCTACTCTGAGCATCTGTGGCCTGTAGAACAGGTTTTTTCTTTTCCTTCGGTCTGCCAGGAAAAGAATAGAAAAGAAATAAACAATAAGTAATATGGTACTTAATTTTGGAGAAGGTGGATTGGAAAAGTAAAGCTTGTGCAGTCAATCTAAGCAGGATTAGTTTGCTGTCTTACTGGTCTTCAAAAACAAAAATTCCGTATCCTGTTTGTACCCAAAACAGACAGAGGTGTGAATATTTAAAGTAAAACCCCATAGAATAAGTTGATAGACTTGTTCTTGTAGAGTTAAATTAATAAGGCTTTGGCAAAAATGGTGGTAAAACAAAAGCTCACTCAGACAACCCAAAGCAGAAGGGAGACTTCAGTACAATCTTTGAAAAGCCAAGTCTCCTTTTCTCTCACTCTAATTGGCCTTTCTCCTGAGTGAAAACTTGAATGTAAAGGGTTGAAAATGCTTCTGACAAAGTCAAATAGGTAATTTTCTGAACTGGCTAGGCTTGGAATGAAAGCATGCCACTATACTGATGGGGTTTTGAGGACAAATAGCAGAACAGCTGTCACTCTTGGACTGTAGAAAGGGACCTTAAACTGGCATTTGAGGAGGAGTGAGTGTAGAGTCAGAAAACAGTAGCTGGAAGCTCTCAAGACACTCCTTGCTAGCAGTTGGTGGTGCATACTTCCTGACCTTGTTGTGCTATGGCAAAGATTTTAGTGTTTCGAGTTCAACTTGAGCCTGTTTCACTGTGGAGTATTACATGGAACTTGAAGGGGTTGGAGCAGCACCTTGTTAATTGTCTTTTGTGGGGTTTTATTTTCAGGTCTCAGCATGGTTTTTCACAACCTTTACAGTCTCAGGGCTAAAGGACAAAATCCACTATGTGGAAAGCCTTCAGCAGTTGTTCACAGCCATACCCCCAGAACAGATTGATCTTCCCCCTTTCGTCCTCGAGTATGACGCCAGGGTAAGTGACTGCCTGCGGCCACCATGAGTCTCTGCCCTAAGAGCAGTCCTTGTGCTGCTCCCACTCTGCTCTGCAAGAGCTCTGAGGGGACTGACTTCCACATGTTAAGAATCGGGAGAAGGAAGAGGGAAGGTTCCTGGCGAGTTTGTGTTTTTCTGTGAGTAATGATTCTCTGGATTTTTTTGTCCACATCAGCCCAAGCAGAGGGCTTGGCTAAGAAGGAGGCTGCTTTCCCATTAAAGCAGTCTCCTATGTGCATAAAAGGCAGCCTACCCTTCTTCAGCCAAGAGCTGTAACATAACACATCGGCAGCCTGTGGACAAGATAAAATTTGTGTTAGCTGCTGTACACCTTACACTGACTGAAAAAAATAAATAGTAGCTGTGTTCTGTCTTCCCTGCCCCACATACTAACAAGCATGCAGAAAAAAAAAAAAGCAGCAGGGGAAAATGGAATAGTAGAAAGGTGCCAGACATCTGTATAGGACCCTCTTCCTCTTCCTTTCTGCACCTCAGGTCTCTAACCAAATGGTGGCATGAATATGGCTTGCATTGGCAAAATCATTCCCAAGACTCTGTGATGTAACTCCGAAGTAGTGGCCAGAGCTGTGTGCCTGCATTAGTAGCTTTGTCTGAGTCACTGGCTATGCCAACATTCGTGGCTTCCTGGTGTCACAGCTTTGGCCTAATGGCAGAAGTTTAACTTGCACTTTCTGCTTAAAACAGGCAAAACCAAGTACTGTGGTTGCCTGTTTACAGCACAGCCCTCTCCTGGGTGAGCTGTGGCACTCACTGTACTCATGGAAGACCAAGCCAGAACACCTAATTATTTCTGCCTCTGTGCACTATCATTGCACCAAGGTGTGTTGGAGAAGACTTCTGTTCAACTGCTTCTTCTGTCTCATTGCAGGAAAATGGGCCTTACTATTCTTCTTATCCTCCATCCCCTGACTTGTGATCTGCAGTCCTGTGATGCTGCCACTTTCCCATGGATCCAATGACCTGATGCCTGCCAAAACCTGTGCATTTACCCATGTACAGAATTCAGAGAGAGGGTTTTCCTCCCCCAGCTCTGGTATTTTTTTACTGATGAGATATTTTCAAGCACTCAAGCAATCAGAGAACTTTATGCCACTGTGAACTGTACAACTATTTCAAATATATTTATCCAATGGAAAAGCTGATTTAAAGATCACTAGATTAATTTGTTTATTTGTTTTGTTGTTGCTGCTGTTGTTGTTTTTTGAAGCTGTTACATTATTTTTCTGAAGAGACTTTCTCTTTTCTGGGAAATCCATGTTTTTAGCTATTACTGTTTTCCAGCTCTGTTTGTAATACCCAGTTCTGACTGGTCTGTACAAATACTGTGCAGTACCAGCCTGACACATCACTCATCATATGGTCTGTGTTTCACATCTGATTACTTTCCCTTTCTGTTAGTACTGATTACTTTAGTCTTAACCCAGCAAAACTATCTGGAATTGGGAATGCCATGTCTGCAGGCTGACAAAGCACTACAGCCAAGCCAACATTACTCCAGGATTTAGTCCTATGAGCTGCTAGGTGTGCTAGGAGCCTTGAAGAAGTCCCTGTCAGTTTTCATTGGATGATGTGAAGGACCATGTCAGGATGCCACGACCCTCCCAGTAAGAATAAAACTGAAAAGCATTTGTGGTTTCTTCTCTCTAACTGTACTCCTTGATGTTCTCCTTTGCCGTGGCCAGGTATCTTTGTGTAAGTGGATGCCATCTGCCTAAACTGGGCATGGAGGGGAGGGGAAAATGGTGCCTCCAACGCCAGCCTCCAGTGGCAGAGATTGTGTCTTGGAGATACCGGTGTCCCTCTGATGTCCTGTCACTGGTTTTTCACAGACATGATATATGCAAGGGAATTTAGCCAAAGGCTGCTTGAACTGGGGGTGGAAAGGGTTTCAGGGCTGCCCATGGAAAGCTAAAAGGAGGGAGATGCTCCCTGGTAAAATGGTCAGGGAGGGCAGGCCCAAGTTCCAAAGGATTAAATCCTTCATGGGAACAATGTCATACCAGCACTGGATGTGACAATGACAGCATGATTGTCATTATTGGATTCTACCTGCTGTCCTACCCATACTTGCACCTGCCCCTCTCTCTTCTTCACCAGAACTCAGTGTTCCTCCTACCCCTGCTGCAGTACCTGCCTTATGTCAGCACTAGCAGAGGTCACTGTGCCATGTCCTGGAGGGTGGCAGTTCCTGCCTGTGCAGCTGCTTGGGAATCAAACCCCTCTCTTGTTAAAGATGCTGCAACCTGCTGGGACAGGCAGGGACAAACTCTGTGCGGGGCATCCAACAGCACAGCATGGTTTGTGTTGGCAGTCAGAGAGTGTGCACTGCAGGCTGGGACAGGGACATGGAGGAATGGGACAGGAATTGCACCGCACACGGAATTCCTGCTTCATCCACAGTGCTCCCAGTTCATTCCCACTTCCCTCCCAGTGCTAAGTCTCACCCAATTTATTCCCAGTTCACTTCCACTAAATTCCAGTAACTGCCAGTAACTCCCAGTTCACTCCCAGTAACTTCTAGTAGCTCCCAGTAATTCCCAGTAACTCCCTGTTCACTGTAAGTACCCTCCCAGTATCACGCAATAACTCCCAGTTCCTTCCCAGTTATGGATGATCGAGAGACGGGAAGACTGATTCTCTGATCAGAATTCGTTTTCACTGAGATTTCCAAATGCTTCTATCCTATTCTAGCAAGGCCAGTAATTGTTTACTACAATGATTAGGTTACACATCACACAGACAAAACTCTGACATTTTACAACGTCTCTTGCTTGTAGAAAAGTTGGATTCAATCTCCTTTTCGTGTCTGCCAGACTTGATCCAATCTCCAAGTAATCTTCAAAGCTCTATTCGTTCTTGCCGAGGCATCCTGGTTATCAAACTGACTGTGCTAATTAAATCCACAATACCCTCTGTCCCATGTCCACATTTCCCCCGTTTCTGTTATTTTTTAAAATTAATTTTTACACAATATAAAATGCAGTTCATTCCCAGTCCCTCCCAGTTCATGCCCAGTTCCCTCCCACTTCATTCCCAGTCCTCCCAGTTGATACCCAGTTCATTTCCAGTTCCCTCCCAATTGCCTCCCAGTTCATTCCCAGTTCGTTCCCATTTTTCTCCCAGTTCATTCCCAGTTCATTACATGGCAGTGCTCAGCACTAGGGCTGCCAAACCCCTCTTGCTGCAGCCGAGTGCTGTAGACACTGCAGTAGGTGTCACTCTCCTCTTTTGGTCTGTGTGCTTGTGCTTGGTCGCTTTGCTCCCTGCAGAAGGCCGATTCGTTCTGTCTTTTCCCAGCAAAGAAAGATGCTACTGCGCCAACTTTCCTGCCTTTTCCAGCACTGGATGAGACTCTGATCCATTTGGAGTTTTCCATGTCTGCAGCAGCAAGGACAAAGGCATTGCTGCCTATTTGCTACTTTTCCGTGTCAAAGCTGTAAAGAACTCAAAGCTCCGTTTTGCAGAGGGAACCCTGCTTGCCGCTGGGAAGCAGAAGGCCGTGGAGGGGCTGGAGCGAGTGCAGAGAAAGACAAGTGGTCTGGGAAAGGATGTGGAGGACAAGCCCGGTGAGGAGTGCTGAGGGAGCTTTAGGCAGAAAAACTGCAGGCTCATGAGGCACCTTCAGGCAGAAATTCCAGAAATTCCTAAATTTCATTGAATGAACTGAGTTCCCTTTCTTTCCTACCTTTGCCTCCTGGCTTAGTGTCGTGTTTATCCTTCACGTGTCCTCAGCATACTCTGGGGTATTTGTTGCTGTGTCAGTCACAGATGACCATAACCACTTGCCTGGGCTGTAACAGTCGTGTATACACACAATAAAAAGCAAGTGGGTTTGCTTTCTAAGTGTGCCTCAGGGTCCTTAAGTGATTCCATAATCACATCCAAGGTGCTGCTAAAACCTGGAAACTCCAGCGCAATGGAAAAAACTCCCTTAGTGCTAACATGTGGGAGCACTGCACCTTATGGTCTGTTCACACGTGATTGATTCAGCACTTTTCTGATGGTTTTGAGAAGGAAACAGCAGGAATTTGTGCAGAGCAGCTACCACGTGTCCCTCCCGCCTCTTTTCACCTAGCTGTTTACCGCTGCCCTTGTCTAGTGACTTTTATAGCCAGCACTGAATTTTCCATGCTTCTCTAACGATTTGTGCAGCTTTCCACCCCCGTTAACCATCTGCTGTTTTTCACAGCCATGGCATTTCCACTGGGGCTGTTGCAGAATTGCCGGCCCGTGCACTTAATGGGCAGATTAAAGGTGATTCAGAGCTTATTGTGGAAACCAAACCCTCAGCTTGACAGTTTTTAGATGGTTTGTGTCCCTTTAGCTCACAGATGACTCAGAGTCATAAAACCTAAGCAGTTCTCGTTAGGACTCAGTCTGCACGTTTTCCAAACGTGCAGTCATTTTCAGAAATTATGAAGTGTGAATGTACCTCCAGAGCACTTGCAAAGCAGAAAGGAGACTTTGGCACTGTACATCTTATTGTGTATATTTTTCCCTTGAAAAAATGTGCTTCAAATTTTTTTTTTTACCCAAGTCTTGCAAATCTCAGTGGTAAGAGGGACCTGCACTGTTCTGCACAGATCCTGCATTTTCCAGTGAGTCTGGAGTTGTGACAATTTACCAGTGTTATGTTTTTAATGGAGACATTTGAAAATGTAATGTGACAGTGAAAAAACCCAAATCACTGGAATGCTCAGGATACTCAGTGCTATTGAAATGTTTCCTTGCTTAATTTTAAGACGCAAAAAACTGCATTAAACCAGCTGAGCTGCATTTGTTTTAGGCAGTGATAAACACTGGCCTGCCCTAGTTAAGGGTGGACACAGCACTTTCCTCTGGAAAGGTGACCAGAGAGGCAGTCTATGCATGTCTTAACTGTGCATTTTATCATCCCTACCCACTGCAGAATTAAAAGTCCCGATGAAGGGTTTATTGTCTTGCTTAAAGCCTTCTCACACCATCTGCAGGATCAAAAAAGGGGGGTCTCCTTAGAGAAGTGTATTAGTGTAATTTTGAGGGTCATTATTCACCTCAGCATGGCCCAGGGTGTTAGAGTGGTGGAGTGGCAGCATTGTCAGTAACACTGAGCTGTGGTGCTCAGGCACTCCTTGGCCACTCCTGTTCTGACAGATCCTGCGTTCTCTCAGTGCCACTGCTGTTCGATGTCTTAAGTCTGACCAAGGACAGGTGACTCACAGTGTCTGGGCATACCTCTTCTCATTTGCCCAGGCTGAGTTCGTAGCACTTGCCAAGGCAGTGACAGATAAAGTGCTGCTCCAGTTGTGTGTTGTGCTGATTTCTCAACTGGATGCTCTTGGGAAGTGGCAAGAAGTTGTGGATGAAGTCAGAGTGTCTACAGGCCTTTGAGGCAGGGTGAATTGATAGAGTCACAGAACAGTTTGGGTTGGAAGGGACCTAAAAGGTTGTCTAGTTCCATCTCCCCTGCTATGACACCTTTCACTAGACCAGGTTGCTCAAAGCCCCATCTATCCCTGGCCTTCCAGGGATGGGGCATCCAGAGATTCTCTGGGCAGCCTGTCCTTGTGCCTTGTTTGCCATGTACACTTGAACCTGTTTATTTTCCTGTGCTCTCCTGCTCACAAAATCTGAGGATGAAAACAGAGCTACTGTGTTTCGTGGACATCTATTCCCCAGTGGTTGCCTGGACCCGTTTTTCCTACTGCAGAGGCCTCTGTTGCCTCAGCTTTGCAGTGAACGAGGCCTTCTCCCCAGTCTGTCCCTGAGCACTCCTGTGGCTGCAGTGCTGCACAGGATTAGCATTCTGCTGCTGAGAACAGACACTCCATGTGAAATTAATTTAGATGGTTCTGCTATTCAGCAAGCTGATACCAGCCCTTCTCCCCTGTCAGACTGAAAAACAAGAGCAAAAGGAGTTATCCCCTTTCCTTGGCCTCTCTGGGATAAATCTCCTGTTACATTTGTGACCAAGCAACCAGCTTGTCCTGGTCTGAAACTTGTTTACACCTCTAAGTGTAATACAGGAATTCCTGACTATGTTGATCCTTGGTTAAATAGGAACTGCTCCCAGTGACTTCTGTTAGCAAGTGCAGTCTTAGGAGAGTAAAGGGATTGTTTCAGCTGTATTTGTGGAAGAGGGAAAGAAGAACGCTACCTGGAACAATTCAATTTGTGACCCTCCAGTGCCAGGGAGGACTAACACTCCTATGGCAACTGGCCCACTGGATTATCTTCAGTCTCCCCAAGAAAGAAATAATCCCCAAATTAGAGGCATGAACAACTGAGTACAGAGACTAGCAATGTGCAGTGTCCAGTCTCTGTGCTAGGCCAAGGTGAGGATGTGGGTGAGCTAAAGCAGCCCTGAGCCAAACTGGACATACTGGAGCAGGTAGAGGCAAGCAGACCTGCTGCAAGGTGCTGTTTCCTTCCAAAGTGAAATGAGAGGAAGATGTTTCATGCCTCAGTATTGCAATACAAAGCCTTCTTTGCTCATATGCTTAAAATTAAAGCAGTGTGTGAGGTGGTGGGGAGAGTGTTCCTCTCTGGTTCCAGAGCTGATACTGCTCCCTCCCCCAGGAGAAGGGGGGACAGTGCTGTGTAAAGGTTAAGGACTGCAGGGATTAAAATGCTGCAGCCCTGAGCCCTCTGCAGCATGGCCTCTGCCTCTTTGAGTACCAGGTGGATTTCTGATAAGCAGTCTACTACTTGATTCTACAATCCCCCTGAAATATTTTAAATGGCAAAACCATTCTCAATATGTATAACTGAAAAAAGGCCAAGATTCCTAATGCAATTTAGACATAGCTATGGAGGAGGTGGCTTTGCTTGGAAGGACATTATGTACAGAAACGAGGGGAAGGGGATTGTATCACATGATCCACAGCGGCCTGTCTGCCAGCACAGCATCTGTTTTTAATCGGTCAATCAGATCCTGTTTGAAGCCTTTCTCAGCTGTGCTTCCCTTGAAAATCAGATTCCTCATCCAGATGTGGCAGGACTCCTTGCCATTACCGTGTGGTTGGCAAAATGTTACTGCCTGCTCAACACTTTCACCAAGCTGTTAAGAGAAGTCCTTGCTCCAGGGAAGATGCAGGTACCAGGGCCTCTTCTCCTTCATTCTTCCCATCTACCATAGTTTATTCCTCTCCTATTTTTGAGGGGCATAGCAAGGAAGGTTGTTAAATTCCTAACCTTGTGCTATGGAAGGTGTCAAAAACAGTCCAGTGTCCTCTAATACTGATGCTTCCGAGTGGAACTGGTTTTGGGAGCAGAATCTGGCTTTGTATCCTGGGAGCCAGTAACAGCAGGAGTACCCTGAGCCAGGTCCTGCAGAAATGCTCAGGATAGACTGTTCCTGGACTAGAACCAGTTCTGCACTGTATCAGTCAGTGTGGTCCTGACACATCTCGGCCTGGTACCTGCAGCTCATTTGCTGCCTGCACAGCAGTGCAGTGCTTTTACAGCGATTTTTGGATCCATCCACTAAGGAAGCCGTGAGCAAATGTGATGGGCTCAATCTCAGTCCATTGGGAAGATCCTGTAACTCACTGAGAACTGACAGGAATGGCAAACAGAGGAAAGGCTCAGGATGATGATTTACTCTTGTTGCATTGTTATTTTTCAGAAAGCAAAAGCAATTTTTAAGTAGTGGTAAGAAAATTTATTCAATTGTTAACATTTTAATGAAGCTCTGGAGTGATGTACTCAATACCTCTGCTGGGACCAACTGTGTGGCCTGTCACAGAGCAGTAGGGGTCCTGTGTTGTCCATCTTTTCCCAAAAATCTCCCGTGTACTTGGTACCTTCATGTATTGGTTTAGCATAAATGATAAGAAAAACCAATTGTTAATCCATTTTAGAACTAACAGCTAAGCTGGCCAATCAGGTAAAAGGGGTACACCCTCTGGGACACCGCTTAAAAACAGGAATCTTGAGAGACCCGCCCTCTTTCCGGACTCCGAACCATGAGGTAACACCGCGGCCGGGCCGGGAGGGGGCCTGGGCCCCAGGAGGCCCCGGGAGCCGTGGCCGGGCCGAGGGGCCGAGATCAGGGCCAGCCCTCCGGAGAGCCGGGCTGGGCCAGGGCGGCCGTGCCAAGGCCAGCCCTGAGGGAGCTGAGCCGGGCTGGGCTGGGTCTTTGAGCCTCAGCAGCCCGCGGCGGCCACGGAAGGAGAGCGAAAAGATGCCGCCGAAAGAGATGGCCCCGGCCCTCCTCCCTCCAGCCCCCGGGTCCCCGGAGAGCAGCACCGAGCCCAGGCTGAGTTAAAAACGCACCNATGACTGAGGAATGCTTTGGATGAGAGGGTCTTCATGATTGCCACAAACCTGAGCTGCTGTCCAAGCTGCAGTCCCAGCCTGGCACACGGATACTGCATGGTCAGTGTAACTGGGCTGTAATCTGGCCTTCTGCTGAAGAAAGGGCTGGAGATCAAGTTTCAAATGTGTCTGTAGAGCTGCTTTATCAACAGGACTATTCACAATTGAGTCTTGTTTGTAGATTTGGTTTCTAGCATGACACTCTTCACAAACTGACATCTACCATAAAGCAATGCTGCATGGGAGCAGACGGAAATATTGCTACATGAGTGTCCTGCTCTGGGGGTAGTTGCTCATCCCACAGAACAGGCCCAGTGTGTTTCATCAGTTTATCGTGCTTGTTTCAGTGAAACAGATGTTTGCAAACCCTGATTCTCATTCTCACCAGAACATTTGTGCAGCAAGGAGCTCGTAACTCCTGTGCTTTAAAGGTTTAATAGCAGCATCTGGCTGCCATCACGACTTGGACACACTTAGGCATTGCTAATGGTTTGGCTGGAAGAGCCATTTTTACATCATCTGAACAGGTTTACTTATTTGCAAGCAAGATGTTACCCTGTCTGCCCAGAAAGGACATTTCAAACGTGGCTTTGCATATTGAAGACTAACACTAATGAACATCTCCAGAAGAACAGGGAAGGTGAAAAATGGCCCCTTGACTGAATTAATAGTGGTAGTAAGGGAAAGGCCTGGCTGGGGTTCATTATCTCTGCTGGTTCTCTGGCTCATTGATCCACTGGCAGCCTCTTTGTGGGATGCAAAGTGTGCAGTTTGGGGCAGGTGAATCCACAGCACTGGGAACCTCTTCTCTTCAGTAGCAGCCAGCAGCAATAACGAATGAAGCATAACACAAGTGCCCTCAGAGGAGTATACAACCTATGTGGATTTAAGAGTTCCTAAAAGTTTTTGGGCCACCTCCTCAGCAAGCTGCAAGGCCCCAGAGGTGAACTAGTAATGGGAGATCCCAAAAGAGAGTAGATGACCCAACCTGGCAAGTGTTCACCTGAGCACAGAGGAGTGGAGGAAGAAACTGCAGATCCTGAGGTCACTTGAACCTGCCACTGTCAGTAGGTAAAGCCTCATCAATCCAGCTCACCCAACCCTTGGAGTCTGCAAGTGAGGGGAAAACTCAGAGAAAACTCCTGGGCATGGCTGAAACTCTCCCTGACAGTGCTCTGCATTGCAGGCCAGGAGCAATCCCCTCTTCTGGTCCCAGTGGACTTCAGAGGGTTCTTCCAAAGGTGCTGAACAGTACATTTCAGTAAGGTGAGCCTCTCTGGTTTATGAAAGCACATGCAGCAGCTTGCACACACTGTCCGTAGGAGATTGGAACCTGCTAAGAGGCTGCTGAGCAGAGACCAGCTAATGGTCAATATCATGGTCTGAATGATAACACTGAACAATAATTTTTCTAAGGCCAGATCCATAAAGGAGAGAGCACTAAGCAGAAGAGCTGCTCTTTATGAGACCAGACAAGAGCATCTGAAAAATGCAAACATATTTTATGGTAATGGTAGGATAGCTTCTTTTAGCAGATCCCAGTTAAGTAGTTGTATTGAAGGGAAATGCTCCATGTCCTGTTGTGGTGCCTTTGTTTGCACTTAGGCATCTCTCTGAACTGGACTCTATTACAGCCGTACACCAAAACATTTTTGACGGGCTCATCCAAGAATTTAGAAAATAATAATAGTAAAATGTTATACTCCAAGAGCTCAAAACCATGAAGAAGAAAATGCAGAATTGTTCTGCAGCCTGGCTGGTGCAGTAGCAGCCATCAGCTGGACCTGCTGATGTGCCAGCTCAGGACAGCAGAGCCCAGGGGTGTGGGATGGGTGCTTTGCCCATCAGAGCATACTGAAACCCAAAGAAAATGGTGGAGCAGGTGGAGTTTTTGCAGATGGAGTGGCCATAAATAAAGATGCCCTTTTAGACATTTTCAGAGCCACTGGTGCAGTTAGGCAAATTCTCTTCTGCTGCATCACATTTAAATGTCTCACTCTGTGCATTGTGATCATCACTGCTACCATTAGCCAGCAAAACTGGTTACACAGTCATTACAAAAGCCATAGCACAGAAATAATTCACAGCAATGAACTTTCAAAGTTATTTACTAAATATAGATGTTGGGGCTGCCCCCCTGCAAAGCTCATTGCTCCCTCCTGCCCCATCTTCCAGCAGCCCGTTTCCAAGGGGCTCAAAATGCAACACCTTTTCAGCACCTGGTTTGGAAAGGCCTGACACTGTTTGCTGATGGATGTAAGTTATTTTATTGATTCAGAGTGGCAGCAAGTCATACAACTAGAAATAGCCCTTACACCTGTGGAAACCACACTGCAGCCAGCAGCAAGGTTTTCTGATGCAGAGCTGCTTCCTTAGGCTGGCCTTGCAATGCTCCTCAGCCGGCCTGAGGGAATTCACCTGGAGCAACCAGCAAGGATGACGGAGCAGTGAGCAGTCCCTGTGTTCCCCCCACTCCACAACAGAGCTCACTGCAGTTTTAAACCATCAATGTTGAATCAAACATGCTGACTCCAGACACTCCTTGAGGAGCTCTCAGCTCAGGTTTTTGGGGTGAGGAAGAACAAAGCTCTTTAGGAGCCCCCTGCATGCTCCAATTGTTCTTTGGTGCATCACAGCATCCATGACTGGAGCGTGTGCCTGCACCTAGGCACTGCTGGGGAGGTCAGAGCCATGCCTGTGGCTGCTCTGCACAGCTGGCAGCTCGTGCTGCTCCCAGCCCTCCATCTCCAGCTGCCAGCATCCCGTGCAGTCTAAACAGCACAGAGTTTGCTGTGTCTGAAAAATCCCAAAAGCAGAGCAGCTGCAGCCACTCCAGGACAGCAGAAAAGGGACGTGCACATGAATCCTGAGAGAATTATTCTTTTCTCCTGGCACTACAGCAAGCCCTAATGAGAAGCAGCCGTCACAAGCTTTTGAAGAATGAACTCACCAGGACACTCCTCTGCTCTGATCAGCCTCCAGCCCTCTCATCTGCTCAGGAGAAATAATAAACTGGGACACACAAGTTATTTTCATATGCACAGTAGAGTAACCTCACATGAGGAGGACTGGCAGGGAGGATGGGGGCGGTGTTGGAGCTGCTCTCCCAAGGATCAGGCAATGCAGCCATGTGCATAGCCCGCAGAAGTCTGTCAGTCCCTTTGGCAAGATGCAGGAGGGGGTCAGGGGAGTGAGGTGCTCTGTTTCTCGAGGCCAAAAGAGGTGTTGTTTTTTTAACCTGGGCTCAGTTCTGGTTCATGCAAGCTGATTGACTCAGGACAGATATACAGCGTGGCCAGGCACATCACAGGTCCTGAGTATCTAGTGACTGCCCAGAAAAAGAGACAGAAAGAACAGGGTTGTCTTCAACCAAAGAATATACTTTGAGGATATTATTTGATGGCCCAAACTGTGTTATTAATGGGGATTTCATTTTTTTTTTAATTTTAAATATTTCACTTTTTAAAACCTTATTATTTTTCCTTTAGCATTTGCTTTCCTGCTGGCAGACAATTTTCTGAAAGCTCACATCCATTCAGTTTCTATCCATCCTACTCTTACTACTTTCCAAGCCACATAAGGAGTAATTATCTTTTTATTCTGGAAAACAAATTTATAAATAAAATTATAGGGGCAGCCCTGAGCCCAGCTGCACAAATGCAACTACATTCAATTGCAATTGCCTCTTTTTTCCAAGACCAAGAGCAGCAATGCAGCTGTCTCCCTTCCCCGACAAAGTTTTAGCAACTAGAGGTTCATTCATATTTTGCAAAAGCTCCTCAGCTGAGAAAAGCCAGTGATTCAACAGGCACAAGGTTCTCCAAAGAAAATTTCCATCCCTCCCAAGAGAGCATCCATGTCAGCTAGGCTGAAATGTCCTCCCCAGGTAGAAGAGGGGCTCTTCCTGTGGAGTGACTCAGCCCTTTGCAGCATTGCTAGCACAAACAAAGTCACGGGGTGACAGACTCTTGTGATTTACGAAAGGTCACAGGCAATTTGTGGCTCTGCTGAGTTTGAGGTCTTGTAGAGCTTTTGCCTTCTGGTATACAAAACCCCCACAGCAGACAAAAAAGGGGCTTGGGTTTGGGGTTTTGTTTAATTGAGATTTTTAAATATATATTTGTTGTTTAATCTTGAATTGAGTTTTCCTTGCATAATCTGCTTACCCTAAGATCTCCTGTCTCACTCCTGTTTACCGCAGGAAGATGGTCAGATAAAGATAAACAGAGATGGAAACCATGTCCATTGCTAGCTGAAGCAGTGACCACTGTGAATTTTCACATAAAGTGCTTCTTGTGACCACTTGCCAGACATCTGGAGACAAACAGCCACTAAAAGAAACCAACATAAAAGGTAGATGTTTTGAATTGCTTGTTTGACTAAAATATTTTTGAGACTCTTGGTTGCTCTTGCTTTTCCTCTTGCTTGAATTGTGTCAAAAGTCTTCCAGGAAAAAGGGAACAATCAAGATCTAATTTACTAAATACAATAAAATACAATTTAAAAAAAAAAAAAAAAACAAAAAACACCAGAAGAACTGCGTGTCTGACAAAGTTGCAGGTATTTGTATCTGCTTCTAAAGAAACAAACATCCAAAACCATCCTCCAAACATAGCAACTGTCCTCCCTACTTCTTCTCGCATGATGAGCAAGAACTTCAACTCTCTTTTCTGGTTTAATGCCATTTTTCCAAGAGAAAAAATGTATTCAAGTTGGAGACAGAATGAACTGGGCTAATTTATGCCAGCAATTTGTGCTGAGACTTCCAAAAGCTGGCCTACCAACTTACAGAACCATAGAACCATAGGGCTTAAACCCCTACCGGGCAAGCCTCTGAAGGCAAAAAATAAAGGATAAGCAAAGATGCATTTAGAGAATTCATACACCCGCTGACTGCAGCCTGGAACGCCTGCTGCAGAGCAAATGCCGTCATCTCACAAACTCAGCAGAATGGTCAGCTGAGTCAGCCAAAAAATTACTAAAAAACCAAAAAAATTCTGATTTGGACTTTTGGAGATTTTTAACAAGATCTTTTCTAAGGCAATCTGCAGACACAGTGTATGAATATAAGCTTGTAGGGGTTTTTTCTTTCTATCCATTCTGCCTTGTGGTATTTAGCTTAAAGATTATTAAAAGAGATATTAGAACCTTCCTTGCTAGTGCCAGGCCATATGGACTTGTTGGTTCCTGTGCTGTATGTTTAAGAAGGAGTAAAGACCAGAGCCCTGCCTGCTGTGGTAAAGGGGAGAAGTTCTGCCCTGGAAACCAGGCAAAGGGGTAGAAATGGACACGAATATTTGATCAAGTTTCCAGGGCAGTGACTGAGATTAGTGAGCCTAAAGATGCCGTTGATTTGAGTTGAGGCTGGCAATTCTCATGGCTGGAAGGACACTTCCCTGAGAGCACCACACACAGTTTCTCTTCCACACCACAGAGCCTCCCATGCTTTCACAGTAGGATTAATCCCTTCCTGCCTGGGAAGAGCCAACAGAAGCTCACTAAACCAGCCCATTCTTTATTATTTTTGACCCACTTCAATTGATTGTCCCAAATGTCGGGGTCAGCAGCACCTGCCCCACCCCCGCCAGAGGAGCGATGCCCGACGGCACCAGCAGAGCCAGGTGCCCTTCCCGAGAAGTGCAGGCACAGCCCGGGATGCCAGCGCCCAGGAGAGGGGTTAGTGCCATCATTGCCTCCTTGGGACACAGCTTCTGCAGCATCCCGACACATGGTGTGACTCTGGAGCTGCAGCACAACCTCAGGGATTTTTTTCCCCTTTCTGGGCTAAATGCCCAAGTCACACAAGCCTGGGGATGCACATCGGGTAGCGAGCACTGCAAGCAGCTTGGAAACTCCCACCCAGGGCCCCCCCAGAAGGGCTGGGGCTGGGGCAAGGGTCCCATCTTGAAATGGAGCCTCACCTCACTGCTTTCTCAAGGCCTTTTCAGGATCTTTTCTTCCAGGACAAAATGTCAACAACCTGGCGCAGAGCTGATGTTTAGTCTGACCTCACTGTGGTGTCTCCAGCGTGCTGCTGCCTCGCAGGGATCACTGGCTCTCAGGCATCTTGCACTGCAGAGCACTCAGGGAGCAACTGAGCAGTGGGGTTACAGCAGCTCCTCAGCACCAGTGCTGCTCCCCTACAAAGCTGAGAGGCAGCTCCTGGGCTCCCAAGTGCTGGTCCAGCCAGGAACACTGGGGTACTGACACCCAAGATGGGACAAAGCAGTCACGAGGCTCAGCCAGCACCATGAACTCCACCAGATGCACCATATCTGCCATCCACAGCTGCCAAACTCCATGAAAAGCTCTGACTTGCCTTCAAAGAGTCCTTTCCTGTGGCAAAACCCAGGTGTTGGCCAAGTAACAAGTTATTCATTCCATCCCTTGTGCTCTGTCACTCAGACATGGGAGCACAAACCCTTCTGGCATCACAGGAAGGCTATCACACATTGGGCTATTCCACATTCCCAAAGGAGCAAGCACCTCTGGGGACCACACACTGATTTTTCAGATCAGTTACTGAGAAGGGCTATGAACAGCTCAGAACTTTCCTAAGCTGGTAACTCGGTTCACCTATACACAGGGTGGATGGGAACATCCCCACCCTGACAGTCAGCAGCCCAGGCTCCCCAGGGGTGGGATGGGGATGAGCACAAGCAGCACTAAAGAGCCATGCATGGAGCAGATGCTGCATGAGCCACAGACCTCATGGTAGGACACCACTCCAGTGCCAGGTGCTCAGCTGGTGCTGGGATCACAGTCCATCAATGGGCTGGGCCAGGGAAACTGCAGCACATACAGGATTTTGTTGGTGTGTGGCATTTTGCTTGCAAGTCACCCCCAAGCTTCCCCAAGAGCTGGGGGGTTTGAAGGCATCATGCAACACCTCTGCTTAGAGACCCTCTCAGACCTTAGCCAGGCTGCCTGAGTGTGGATCGATTTGCCTGTGTCAAACCCCGCAGGCCACCACACTTACAGGGATGGATGGAGGTGGAGCAGAGTCCTCTGCTATGGGCTCCATGCTGGCCATGGCCTCCACCTACCTATTGGTGCTCAGGTCAGAGCACAAAACAGGGGCAGGAGTGGTTCTGTGGGGTGTAGGAGTGCAGGAAAGCAGAGGGACAAATTCCTTTTTTCAGGTGCAGAGAGGAAGCTTCAGTTGCCATGCTGTCTTACTGGCATGAGGCGAGAGGAGGAGGAAGATGGGGACCAAAGCATCTTGCAGAAAGGGGGTATCCACAGGGCCCACTCACTCACACACCCAGGAAAAACCTGCTTTAGGCACTTGGCTGAAAGTCCAAGTGCATGGACAGGAGGATGCAGGAAGTTTCTCTCTCCTTTTATTATCATTACCAGCACCTGGGACACTCTGAAGGGTTTCATGCTGCACCTGGCCCTCCAACCTCATCCCATTTTAGCTGCTGTGTCCTCTCACAAAGCTGCTGTTTTGAGTCAGAAAAGGCTATTGAGAGAGCAGCTGTTTCCAGCCACAAGCCCTGCTGCACATCCACCAGGGGTCAAAAGCCGCCAGCCTTGATGATGGAGCAGGCCAGGAGAGGGATGTGCTTCACAGGATGCTGACAGCCCCCAGGTGTCTGGCTTTACTGTAACCTTTTCCTTGTGGCTCTAACTCCCCAGGAAACCTGATCTCTCCTCCACAATGTCCATGGAACCTGCCACCCACGCTGCTGTTGTGACAGAGGGGAAGCCAAGCATGTGCAATGCCTTCAATAGAGAGAGTCTTCTCCTGGTACTGCTGATGTTCTGGGGGTCCCTACTTGAGCACAAGCCAGCTTTTGCCTAGATCCAGCCCTAGGAGAGCTCTAAGCCTGGCCCTGGGTTGGAAGTTTTTCCTTTCTGCTTTCTCAGGCCATGTGTGACACACAGGTAACTCATCTCAAGCCATGCCCAAGCCCAAAGAGAGCTACAGGTGGCTCTCCTCATGCAGAGCCATGTCTGGGACAGCCCAGGAGCACCAGCCCAGCTCTTCCAGGAGCTCCCTGGGGCTCAGAGAAGCAATAATGTATATCAGTGGGAAACGCAAGCATAACCCCTTATTAACCCCATGTTACTTCAGAAAGCCAAACCCCACCCAGGAGGGGTGTATTTCTCAGCTTCACTTTGCCATAGCGTAGGTCTTGTCCACAGGGAGAGGTGAGGAAACACACACTGCAGGGCAGCAGCAACCTTCCCCATAACATCTTCCAGGGGCTGAGAGAGACGGGAGCCGTGCGGGCCCATGTCATGCCTCACCAGCCCAGTCTTTCCCCCTTGTGAAAGCTGTGGCCAGACCTGTCAGAGAGGCCAAGAAGCGGGGTACAGCCCCTCAACTCTTGGCTCTTGAGCCAGCTCCAAGGCCGCTCTGAACTGCCAGCTGGGATCATGCCTGGCTGTTTTTGTAGCAGCAGCAGAGGCAGCAATGGAGATGGGGAGGAGGTGGGGGCTCTGCCAGAGGCGAGGGACTTGCATGGCACTGGACATGCTGCCGTGCAGGGCACAGTAAGACTCCTGCCCTGCCTAGCAACAAGGCTGTCTGTGACAGGCTGTTTTGCTGTCTGAAGTCTAAATTTGGCCCTGTGGCCAGCAGCAGCTTCACTGCTGAGAAGCCAAGGTAAGGGGAAGCGAAAGCCACAGGGGCTGTGACACCTGCTCTGCCTCGCTGTTTCGCTTGTGTCGCTCTCAGGAGACCTTGAGTTGCTATATTTGAGCACTGATTACGTCCTAGCTCTGCTCTTATCCTTGTTTGTGAAGTTTGACTGAGTTCACACACTTGTGTACACAATGTGCCACCCTCCGGCTGCCACGGAGCCCTCACAGCTGGCTGGGGCTCCCTCCCTCCACCGCAGGGACAGGGGCTCCTGAGGAGGATGGAAATGCTGTCCCCAGGCCTTCTGCACCACCAGCATCCCAGGACACATGGGAAGCCAGAGGGGCGCTGCTGAGAGCCCAGGCTGGGTGTGGGCCTGTGATTTGACCTCCCATGGCAAGAGGTGCCCAGAGATGGCGGGTTCTGGTCCTTGTCCCACGGAGCAGATCATCCTCTGGAAAAGCCAGGACAGCTGCCACAGACATGGGGGTTTGCCTTTAAACAGACAGAGAGAATGGGGACCTTTTCATTCCTGAGGGTGATAATAATGATTCTTCCACTCGAGGAGAGCTGACAGTCTGGGTCACACTGTTCTACAGCATGACCCCTCTTCCCTTCAATCCCATCCTGTGGCAGCTTTTCTTCTCCATTTCTTTTTCTACTGTTGAAGGGACCTTTCATTCTCTTGGGAGTCAAAGACCACTCAAACCAACTCAGGCTTTCAAGCCAACCCCCAAAACTCTTCACCCTTCTCCCCAGCCAGAGGGCCCGCACTGGAAGGAGGCAGCTGAGTTCTCTGTGACTGAGGGCACCAGCACAGCAGGGCACATACCCCAGTCAGAGCTCTCACAGGCAGACCAAGAAAAGGCATCTGTGTATTCCATCTCCTTCCTTCCACTGGCATTTCCTTGGTCTGGCTGATCCAGTCATGACCTCCCTCTCCTTGGTTACACACTCTCCTCGTGATATTTTCTTTCACACATTGGTATCATGCTCTTCCATGCAAACATCTACAGAGGAACCCATACAGCATGGCCTACCCATTTCTTTTATACCACATGTCAAGGGGATTAGAAGTTACAAGTTAAAATACTGCCTGAACAGTGCTGCAAGATTTGTTATGTGGTCTCAGGCCACAGAGCAAACAGTCTGAAACAAGGTAGGGAGCTCATACTGCAACACAGAAGAAGAAGGGGGAATCTACTGTTCAAACCCACCATTCGGATAAGCACTGCCTTTTGAGGGTTCTCAGCTGGCTGGAAACAAGTCCCTCATGGGTTTTGATCAACATCCACTGAGTGTAAGGTGGGAGCCAGGGTGGGAAAGCTCTTCTCACATTTGTTCTATTTTAGTCCTAGACCTGAGCTCGCTCTTCTGTGCAGCTGTCTACTAAAGAGGATTTGCCTGGAGACTGCTTGTCTGTGCTTTTTGAGGAAGATGCAAAGAAACCTTTGTGAGCCCATGCTGCAAGAAAAACTGCTTCACGGGAAGTGTAGAGGTGAGCCTGAATGGACACAGAATAGCAAGATCCAAAAAAAGGGAATTTCCTGTATGACTTTTTCCATTTTCTCCCCTTTCCTTCTCTTTTCAGGTCTCTGTCAAATAAAACTCAGTTTAAAATAGTTTCTCCTCTTGTGCTGAAAGGCAAATTAATTGGTCCTTATGAGACCCTCAGAATGAAAGGGTTACATAAAATGGCATTAACAATTTGTGGCCATGGAACTGTTACACATGTGTCGTATCTGTGAGCATCATGGAATATCCTGAGTTGGTAGGAAGCCACAGGATCATTGAGTATTTGAATGCACAGTATTTGTACAGGTGACAGGTACAAGAAGAGCCCTGAGAAGAGTGGACATGAGGCTCCATCTGGAGCTGAAGAGAGAGGCTGACTTCTGAAAGATTGGTGGGAATAGCTCCTGGAAAACAGGTTCTCCATCTGGAGTCTTTCATTCAGACCGGGATCACATGGAACATCCCTCCCCACCTCCTTGCTGGTTAATCACCCCTGCAGCATCTCCGCCTCATTTTTTGGAGATTTGTCCCTCAATGAGGGAGCTCCTAAAAGAGTCCATAAGCTCTCTTAATAGCAGGTTGTGTGCGGCACCCCGACGCCCTACGNCCGCGGGGACGCGCCCGCCGCCCGGGCGAAGCTGAGTGACGGGGGAGAAACCCAACCGGCCAACAAGGGGGGGAAAAAATTAAAAATCTGAATTGGAATTTAACGTTGGAAAATGATTCTGTCGCACGTCTTTCTCCACTCCCTACCAGTTCAGGGGTATCATCATCTTCCAGTCTCATTGAGCTCATTTCAGTGGCTTTTAGCTGAAGCTATCATCTCTCTTGCACACACAGCTCTTTGTGTACATAACACAGTCCTCCTAAAGAACTCCTCCCATTTGAAAATGTATTTTTCTCTCCACAAAGTCTTTTGCCTATCCATCTTCCAAAGAATTTCCTCCTGTTGAGATGTAGAGATTTGAGATTTAGACTTTTAGAGACACATCATAATATACCAAACCACTGACAGGAATACTCTGTTTCATATCCTAAAGGCTCTCATTTGGATAGTCCAATACCAGCTTCCAGACCCCTGAATGCCTCCTGGCTGAACCAGTCTCAGGTGTGTGGTCACCAGCATAGACTCACAACTGACTGGTTTTATAATTCTGGCTCCTAAATGGTTTGCAGTCATTTTCATTTGGAAATGAGGGAGTCCTTGAAGTTCATGGGGCTGACAGTAACTTTACCCAACCAAAGATAACCGGAGAAAAATGGTTAAGAGCATGGACTGAACATGCTTTAAAGATGTGGATTGTTCTGTGATAAAGCTCTGGCCCCTGAGTCAGACTTTTCCCCTGAACCTCTGCTCCTGCCATGGCAGCAGCACTTCCTGCCACATTCAGCCAAGAAGAAAACAAAAGCTAGGACTACTGGGTCACTCAGCTTCACGTGAGAGTGGAAGGCAGAAGATGCAAAGACTCCTTATCCCTGCAGGCGATGTCTCCACCCTGACCCTTGCAGACCTTTGGCTGAAAGAATCGCTAACACCCAGCCCGACACAGCAGAGACTTGACCAGCCTGCAAGAACAGACCCACGTCGTTATCATAGAGCCACAAGAAAGGGTGACATGTCTCCACTGGGCTTGAAAGAAAATTCCTGGTATTTTTGTCATATTTCTAGCAGTTTGGGATGAGAAGAAATGCTGTAAAGGTTAACCAGAGGCTGAGTTCAGGTCCCAGATAACCTGAAGCCAAAGCGCCAACAAGCAGAAAAGCTCCAGACAGGTTTTGCAGCCAGGCACTGGCACCAGGGCTGCCTCGACTCACAGTAACCCCCGGCACGGGACACAACACTCTGAAATATCAAAGCAGCTTATTTTAGGTGGCTGTAAGTCAGGAACCCTCAGCCAAAATAAACCCCTAGACCTGCTTCAATGCATCTTTTTAAAGAAAAGAATTTATATAAATACTCTTTTGTGAAAGAAAAATATTGTTGTGAGTCTGTGCAATATTTCATGAGATATTTTTTTTAATTATCTTCACTTTGGAGCACTGGAAGTAAAACATTAGCCTGAATAACAGTCCTACCTACATTTTGCTGTTCTTATCACCTGTGACAGAAATCCCCATGTGATATTTGGGAGCCAGGCTGCAACCAGCACCTGCCTGAAGAAAAATGAAAATGGCAACTATTTAATGAAAGTAAGATTTTAGCTCTTTAAAGATTTAATAAGTGCCTAACAAAAAATAAGTAATAAGGGTCCTCTATATATTAAAACCCACTCTTAAAATATTTGTTTACAACATTTATAGAACAATTACACCTTGTTTACTCAATGTTTGTGTTCTCGGCTCACTCAATACTGTGAGAACAAAGATTTGGTTAAAGTCTAGGTAAACTGCCAGCACTCTGGCATGTCTGGATTCTCAAGAATCCATTGCTACGGAAATAAAAAGGAAATTAAACCACTGGAAAGATTAAAAAAGTATGCTAGGTTTCTATGGAGTCTGATTAAATTTGGGGGCAATGTTTAACTTGCCACTTAATTCACATCATTTAGAAGTTAGGTTTAATTGACACTTGCTTCACATCATCATGCAGTGACTGTGGCAGGGCACTGAAGGCCCCTGTGCTGCTGCTCAATGCTCAGCAGCACCCCAGGCCCTCTCTAAAATGCCCCTTGCACAGCAATCCTCTCCTCAAGAGGCAGTGAGGGCACCACTGCCTTTCAGACAGCTCTGGCCACATGAATATTAAACACCTTTCTGCAGTTTCTTGGTCCTCTGATACAATTTTTAAAAGTAGTGTCATTTCAATGGATGTAAAATTCAGCCACTTTAGGCTGTCAGACTGTTTCAAGTAGTGCCACGTAGTAGTCAGTGCTATTACACTGCAGCCTATTTATGATGTATTACAATGCAATATGTATAGAAATGAACCTCCTCCTCTGAGATGGTCCCTCTCACAAATTAAACATGGCTTGCAATCTATCAAGCATGCCTGAAAAAGCCTGAAGAACAGTCATCATTAAAAAAACAACAAACCAACAACAACAACAAAAAAAAAACAAACTCACAACATGTTTAAATTGGTTTTTTTATGTGGTTTTTCTCTTATTCAAGTCTAGACCATTATAGTGCACTGTAACTGCTTTTCCATGAGGTCTGGGATCTGAACCTTTTGGCTGTAGTGGACATGAACTCTCTGATGATGATCTGGTATTATAATACTGCAAATCAGTCAAACGATCCCTAAGGTGAACTAGAGACCTTTTCACTATTCATCCATTCTTTATTAGCAGTAAGTAAAACCAGCAATCAGGCAGCAAGCACCTTCAAAGTAAAAGCTGCTGGTTTGGACTTAAAAGTCATAATTTCACAAGCAGTTTTACAGCAAGACACTTATAGTCAAGTATTACATTGCTAGTAAATTAACTCTTATTCATGAAAGAAATTTCATTTTTTAAAAAAAACTAAATATTCTTACCTGGTACTTCAATTAAAACAGAAATTCAAGCCCTGGTCAACTGAAACTCGTAACTGCAGTTGCAATTATACCCATACAGAAATCTTTTATTTCTAACTTGTCAACAAAAATCTGGCTGAGCATTCTGAAGGACACAGTTCACACCAGAAGTGCTGAGGAGAGCTACATGTAGCCCATTATAACAGAAGAGCACTTTTACCATGGTTTGAGTATTGCAAAAAGTTACAAATTAATCTTGTAGAGCATCCTAAGCATGGGCATAACAGCCCCACTGCAAGTTCTGCTGGCATGCTGCTGCACTTTGAAGTCAGACCTGCTAGTAAGAAGATGGAACACCTCTCTGTCAGTTTCCTGGTTCATCTGTGTGGGTTTTTTTAAAACTTGAATCCTTCTATTCGTTTTCTGAAATGTCCCAGTACCATCCAGCCTCCCTTTCCCTTCCCACCCCATCAACAGGCAGGGCTTCCAAAATACCCGCTCCTGCCTCTGCCAGCAGGTCCCCCTGTTACCAGATGTAAAATGTGCTTTTTCCTCTCTTCAGGGCCCATGGTCTGAGAAACAGTATTAAAAATAAGAATTCTCCTTCTACCAGAGAAGTGCTGCAAGGACAGAGGCTAACCACCAATTTGAGGCATGCATAACTTTAGCTGGAATATTGCTCCACATTCAAATTTTCCTCTGCTCCAAAGCAGACGCTGGGGGTACTTTTTCCTGCGAGCAGCATTTTTCTGGAGTAATTCCATGAATTTGATGCCAGAGGCTGAGCTCCATCTGCACATGTTACTCCCACTGATCAAACAGGGCTGGAGAAATACAGTCCAGTACAGCCGGGCAGCAGGACAGCTGTAACACAGGAGCCCATGTCACTCAGGTCTGCCAGGCTGTTAGCAAATCCCTCACAGCACTGGACAAACTCCCAGTGGTGTCGCAGGGAATTTGGACGGTGCCTATAGCAGGCTCTTAGCCCCAAAATAACTTACTTTGTACCAGCCTTAAGAAAAGCTGCCCAGGGGGACAAAGTGGAAGGGAACTCTGGGGGTCAAGAGATTTACATCAGTCCTGGCAATTAGTCAGGGCTGTGCAACATTTGGGGAGCCCCACATGAGCAGCAAGACAAGCAGATGATTGTGATGAGTTACAGATGTGATGGCAAGAGCAGAAGCATAGAGCTCTTCAGTTGTGCCAAACCAAAGACCCTTTGACTACTCATCTATTCCTTATTAACAGTAAGTAAACCCAGTAATTCGATAGTAAGCCCCAAGGACACTTGTAACTGCAGTTTTAGGTGTGGGGGTGCCGAGGGAAGGACTGAAGAGTTGCTGTTAAGCACTGGCAGAATATAAGGCTTCTTTGCTGTCTCTACTCTGTATTTGTAGAACAAATAAAAACTCCCAAAATAACCTGCGTCCAGTACCTCTGTGGACTTTGTGCTGACATTGGTTTTAAACCACCTGCAGGTTTCAAAGTGCCCACAACCACGTCATGTACCCTTCAGTATGCAAGAACAATGCAAAACTTGTGAGAACCATGCAACACTGAAGACAGGATGTAAACAATGAAGATGAGTTACTCTGTCCATTCACTTGGTGAGTATTTGCCCATAGAACTCAGACAAAATGTTTTCCCAATACCCTCAACTACAAAGGACTACATCTGGAAACCAGGAGCACAGATGTTGTTGATAGCAGATGGTAGAGGCTGCCTCAGAAAGCAGCAGATGGAATTTGAAATCACTATGGATGACTGACTCAGCACAAGCACTTGGCATGCCATAATGCCATGGTAAAAATGGCAGGCAGAGTTTGTGGACACAAACATCAAGAGGTTGAGAAGCAATCTGAGCACCATTTTTGGGGCTGACAGCTAGTGCTGGGTCACAAGGAACAAGAACAATGAAGTTACAGAAGAGAATGTTTCCAGCTTCTGAATCCAACATATACAACATAAAGCTTCAAGCGCCCATTTTCTGCAGTTCATCCAAGAACTGGAGAGATTAGTGGATAGCAGGAGATTGTCTGAGGCTTCTCAGCCTCATTGATAAGGATGCAGCAATCCACAGGCGGAAGATGAAGTTCAAAGCTCAATGTGAAAATGCAATTGAAATTCTCAGCAATGAACACAATCAAATATTAGAACAGGTTCTCCCAGTACACAATGAATTGCCACTATCTTTAGGACAAGCTTAGGGCACTAACTTTCAGGGAGGAACATACAGATATAGCTTTCAGAGTAAGTTTTTCAGATAAGCAATAGACAGGGGGCGGGAAGGGAATTGTTGCAGGTGGACAGTCAGTTCTGAAGCAAGAAGGGCATCCACAAAGGGACTAGTCTGTGGGTACAATTCACATTCCACATATCTGGCGCACTCAGATTTGCCTTGCTGCATGGGGGCAGTGACTAAATTAGAATTCTGACACTTCAACACTTCTCTTTCAAGAGGGGACAATTCTCCCTTTGCTTGAGATGCAATCAAGGCTTGGGAGTCTCCTGAAGTATGCAGGAGCTTCTGCAGAGGTTTCTCAGTGACAAAAGGTTATTGACACAGACTAGACCAGCCAGTCCTCTGTCTTGGCCAGACTTGCCCCAGAGTTCGTACTACTCCATTCTCCAAGCAGTGGGGTGACATTGATTGTCCTCTAATCTACTTACCAGTGACAAAAACAGCCCAGCATTTTGCAGCACAGCCTAGGCGACTCGTTCCTGCTGGTTAATTAAACCACTTAGCCAAGGGTCAATGGGAAAACACTAGCAAATGTATAGGATTCCTTAATGTACACACAAACTACCAGCTTCAGCTCTAGCAGCTGCTTTGCACAGTTTTTGTCAAGACTCACTTTTTCCAGCATGATGACTCAACCCTTTCCTAGGAGGAAAATCACTAAGATTTGGCAGGCTAAATGCTCCCTTGGCTGAGCAGCCTTGCCTATAGGATATGGAACTCGTTGAGATGAAGCAGAACAGATCGCAGCACTGCTACCGCAGCAGAACATGACTGCTATGTTTTATACCCAGATTCAAGTGGTATGTGCTGGATAAATAAAAATGCTATTTTATTGCCAAAAATGACAACTGCAGGTACTTAATGTATTGATGAACTAAATACATTACTATGTAATAAGCAATATTAAATCAGCAGGAATTAACAGATTTTTTTTTTCATAGGACCAGTTATTCTGTCTCTGTAAGGGCACTTTGAATACTCTGATTTCAAAAATATTAAGTATTCCATCACAGAAGGAAGGAGAAAATAAGTACACCTGACAGAGTAATGACAATAATATAGAATACCATGTGTCTAATGCCTCACAGCCCATGACAACACTGAGCTCGCCTTGCACAGCATGGAGAAGGCAGAGTTCTAGCAGACACACCAGAACAGGATACTAATTTTCACTAACAACTGCAATAGAGCAAAACCATCTTTCTTTAGTTCCTCTGAATGTTTATCATTATATAAACTCTATATGGAACATACAGAGTATTCTGGCACCACTTGCCTAAGCACAGCTATTTTGTTGTTTCACTATCTGACCCTGCAAAGCTGAGCTTGGTATTATAGAAACATAAGGGTGGTACCCAAAATAACTCCAAAGCTTTCATGGTGTGACAAGCAGGAGTTAAGGTAAGAGAGTTTCAGGTGACAAGCAGATGGTTTGTGTTGCCCAGCTGCATTATCAGTTCTCTATTTAAGCTCATAGGGAAGCAATTAGATCTGGAAAAGGGATTACACAAGGCTCATGATTACTTCCATGGGATCACACCGCCTCTAAATTCCACAGAAGTTTCCACCGCAGGTGTTACAAGGTCCTGGAGACTGCAGTCTCTCCAGCAATACTTAACTGAGGCCAGAGTTTGTCTGAGCTCCGGAGGGGATTAGAAGCAAACACAATTTTTAGGAGTATTTATTATTTAGTCTAGAGCAGAAGCAGCAAGTGGACTGCCACACACCCCTAGCTTGTTCTTAGCTTTGACCTACTCAGCTCCCACTGACCATTGGTTAATAGTAGCATCAGCATTTAGTGGGAAAGCAAAGGCTTTCAACCTGTTAATAACCTGGAGAACAATTGCTGACTTTGTTTCTCACCCCCTGGGTCATGAGTTGAAGTTTGCAGTAGCATATAAAATGGAGCATGTCACAGACCAGACTGGCAGGCTCTACTTCAGACCAGACCCTACCCAACAGGTCTAGGTCTGTGTTTCACCATGTCTTAAAGCTGAGACCAGATGATGGTCAGACAGGGAAAAAAATGGTTCTCTAGAAGCTGTCTCTATAACAAAAGTGAAAGATTAATCATGTCTCACTTAACTGAATAATCTTCAATAAGTTGAGGCAGATATAAAAAAATGTACCTTGAATAACGTCTAAAGCAAGCATTACTGTGTACCCCACACTACTACTCACCTCACAAGGGCACCTGCACACTCATTGGACAATAAGCTCTACAGATACTTTGTCAGCATTATTTAGATGCAAAAATAGCTTGAGGCAAGGGTTGTTTAGCATAAGTTTATTTGCACAAGAATTTCAGCGTCATTAAGGTCCAAACCCCAATTTCCAAAGATGACAAGTGAATACCACAGTGCAGAACAGTAGACAAAATTACTGTGACCAGTCTTGCATTTGGGCTCATCACAAATTCAGATATTTCTAGTTCCCTGTTTTGCCAGCTAAAAGAAGAGGGAGTGGGGAGAAAGAAAAAACAAAACAACAACCAACCAACCAAAAAAACCCCATCAAACCCACAACTCACTTCTTCCAAAGAGATGAGAGATAGGTTTTCCAAGAGCCGACTTCTTTTAACAGTAAAAAATAATAAGATAAACATAGGAAAAAAAGGCCTTCTAAATTTCAATGGGAAGTGCAGTTTTATTCAGAGACAAGCCCAATCCAGACATTTAAGTGAGAAAAACCAGAGTGCTCCAATCATTCCCCTCAAAGTCTCTACTACAGACCAATGTTCCACTCTATATCTAGCTTCACTGAAAATAAAGAACATTTATGAAATACACTTAACTGTATTCAAGAAACAATTGAGTAAGGCTTTGATGTGAGGGCTAGAAGTTTTATTATTCATTTGGCTCTCCCAATGCCCAAATTAGACCAAGATGCTGGTGGCTGTGGTCAACTCTACTTCTTATTCCTGCGCCTAACAATAACAGAATCCTGACAGTTGAGGGAGAGGACTAGGAAACAAGTACCATCAGTACACCGAGAGTTTAGAATTAAGGCAATTTGTCCACGTTCTCTTCTAAGAGGCCTTTTCCCAACTACTCATATAGTGACGAGCAGAGATCACTACCAACATCAGTGGTTATTCTAGGAATCAGGAACCCATAAAGCCTCGGCACATATCAAATGCTTAACCCCAGAACTCAAGTCCAAAATATGGATCTTGAAGTTTCAATTAAAAGCTTTAGGTATTTGGACTAGATTTCAATACTACCTACTGCTTTGTCAAGGAAGGAATAAATGTGAAAGCATGAGGATCATTTGAAAAATGATTACTCAGAGGCAAGCAGTAGTCTTAAACCCCCAGCTTAGTGACTGAGCTGAGGACAAGCACAGCAATAATTAAATCTTTAGCAGAGTAAGCATGAACTATGCTTTAGCTTACAACTTGTCACAGTGACCATGGATCAGCACAAGGATTTTACCAAAGGGACTAAAACACAGTCTTCTACCAGGTCTCCTTGGTAGCATCTCTATCAAAGTCTTATCTTACAGTGAGGAAATCACAACAATAAACTGCAAGTCAAGGGGAACTTGGAAGCAAATATTGTAAGCAGATGCTTAAACTCAGACTGGCTTTGTCCAGCAGTGATTATAAGCTACGCAAAGACAACAGCTATTTTATACCACAGCCCAGTTAGTAGAAGCTTGATCCTGAGGAATGATGCACTGAGTGTTACTGCAGCTTTGTTTTAATGCCACTGACCAGAGGGAATGTATCAGGTAAGAGTCTGAAGTACAGCAGTCTCTCTCTAACCTCCACATGACGAACAAGAGCTTAAAACAGGCTTGCAGAGGCATTATTAGTGCCGAGGGGTGACTGAATCAAGCAGGCATCCTAGACTTGGCCTAGGGTCATCACTTTTACCTAGGGCTCATTCTCAAATTACCCCTTGCTATAGGGGTCACCATAAACCTGAACTCAAACCAGCTAACCCACAGCAAATTAAGCCACTGCCACCTGCACCATCAAGCTGCCAGGACAACCCAGAACAGAAGAGGGTAGGCTGCTTGCAGCACAGTGATGAAAAACTATCAAGTACACCAGCTGTACCTGCCAAGCCAGGATTATTTCAGAGGCAATGGGACAAGCAGTACCCCAGCAATCCCTGGTGCTCCAGCGACAATGCAGCAGGTAGTGTGCAGCTTCAGGATACAATTTACCATCGACAGTTTAGTATCTAAGAGCCAGGTTACAAAGCACCAGTATTTCCGCATGACAGAGCATCTTAGGCAGACAGGGAACAAAAGAATCCTGCCAAGCTCAAACCCAGGCACTCAGCTGTTCGGAGAGCAGCAATTCAGTGTGCAGCTTCCTCAGAGGTCTCAGCATCAAGCTGCATCAGCAAAAGCACAGTACTTGTGGCAGGAAACTTAACTTTTCCATAGCTCTATCTCACTAGGAATCCAATTCAACCTCTTTTTCCTTCTGTAGCATTTCCTTTTCTGGGATGTGCACCTGGCCTGATGTTCAGCAGCCAGGGCATTAAAGACTAGTAAAACAAGTCTGTGTTTCCAGCTTGCAAGGACTCCTCCCAAGCATCTCAACACTTCCCCAAAACAGCTCCTAAAGATCAGCCATGACATCACAGAAGGCAGATACCTGAGTCTAAGCCCCTCTAGGCAACAGTTCCCTTCTGCAATGGCTATAGCATAGGTTGGCTTCAAGCACATCTATGCAAGAGATGACAGCAATTACAAACTCCTAAGTCCTCTTTCTAGTGACACTCTATACCAGGCCAAGTATTGCTTTGCATGCAGGAGTTATTCTTGCCTAGGACTGCATTCCAGCAGTGAGCTTGCACTAAGTTTAACACATACGACAACACTGGCATCATGTTAGTTTTTAAAAAGTCAGAGTCTTGGATGGCAGATGTCTTGTCTGTAAACCACACCAAGTCCAAGCCACAGTTAATGGAAAAGGCCGGGTTTGCTTTCAAGTTTAGCTCCTTTGGCTGACTAATCAGGAAGCCTTTAATGAAAAAACTCACTATATAATCCACCAAATTATTTGTGTTTTTGCTACCGAAGTTACTGTCAAAACTGTTCAGGAAATTAGGCTAAAGCCTGCTTGGCTATGTACAGTCCACTTTGTAAATTGCATCTCTCCCTGCCTTCCTAAGCTAAATGAAGTCTGAACACAGAAGTAGCCTCACTGCCCTGTAGAGAAAGTCTTCACGAAGCAGTTATGAAAAGTGGAAAGAACTTGTTGGCCTTATGAGGAGCGGGCAATTTTTACTGTAATTTAAGCACTGCACTGCTGCTGTTTTCCACCTTGAATAGCAACCAAATATTGGGGTTCCACTTGCTTTCTGCTTTACCTTCTAAGCCTTAATCATTTGTTGGATCAGGCACTTTGATCTTACAAGCTTGCAGAAACAATAATAAATAGTTATAGAAGTAGTAAAAAAGATTCAGTAAACAAGTATTCTTGAACATTGCACCAGCACATAATAAATAGCTCTAAGATTTGCCTTTCTAGTCTACATCTCTGGTTAAACAAAAGGAACTCCAAATCATTGCTATATGTATTTTACTATTATAATTCAGTGAAAATCATCTGGTTAATAACATCATTATATAAATAACTGAGGAATTTTTAACCCTCCTTATAAAGCCCAGGAGTCTCCAAGCAGCAAGTTCAGCACACACTGCTCAGGAAGATCAGTCCCCTATACCTCCAAGGGACTGCATACTCTTCCAGAGACTATTCTGAACTCAGGCCCATTTCAACACATACAGCTTCTGCAGAGAGCTCTGCTTAGGGCTTCTACACCTCTTCAAGTGAGGGTTAAGAGCAGTAAAAAGGAAGAATTTTACCCTAACCACTCAAAATGCTGTCTCATACAGTGACAAGGTGATATTGATAACCCAGTAAGCTCAATCCTTCAGTGGTGACAGAAAGGCAAACCTCAGGACCTGCCTGAAGTTGTACAATAAGAAATTCATTTTAGGAGGCACTTTCAAAATGCATACTGTGGCAGGAGTGCACATAATCCTGCAATTTATAGTGGCTTTGGATTTCTGTTTAGGGTTTTTGCTGGTTTTGCTGTGGACCTGTGAGGAAGAAAATAAGGTCAAACCCCAAAGTAAGAGCTGTGCTACTTCCCAACTGTGACAAAATTGTTTTGAAAGATAGTCAGAAAGGCTTTAGCTTGATGCTGGACTCAAGAATATTTTTCCAAGTTAAGTGTTCAAACTGTGGTTCCAATTCTATTTAAAGCTTCAATTCCTCATTTCAAGGGCTTTTCACATTACCAAGTTTTAGATGGTGTTTTGGTGTGTTTTTAGAAATGCCACCTTCTAGGTTCTTGTAGTCAAGAAAAATTTAACCAGTTCAGTAAGTCTATTCCTAAAGCATAAGCTATCTTCAACTCCCATGAAATTAATCTTGAACCCAAGGCAGGACAACATATCCATAGGCACAACAGGAAACAACATTTATGTCCTCTACAAAACAGACAGTGCTCATACTGTCACCAGCTCTACACAGACAGAAAGTAAAAGCGACCCAAGCACAACATGAGACCAGTCTTGGCACAATCAGTTCAAGAGAAATTTGGCCAGAACTTGGACTGAGACAGAGTAATGAGGTTAGGGAATAGAAAGCAGAGTTTTGCTGCTACTCCAGGAGCAGCTTCTGCTTAAGGCATTTTACAGTCAATTAACCAACACAGTTTACTGAATACTCCACTTAGATCACGTGTTAACAGCCACTTCCAGAGCTAGTACAAAGTTTCTTAACTGGTCCTCTTAACGTTTGGCTGCCGGGTCTCTTCTCCCAACGAAGAGGTAATAAGGCTTTTTGGCATTTGTAGAGATACACTGAGAGGTTCATAGCAGGTCTCCTGGCTGCATAATCCCACTGCACACCAGGAAATGGACAGTCTGATACAGTCATGTTTCCATTAGAGAACATCCAACTGACAGTTGGTGCTTGTCTATATTTACACTCAGCATCGTGGCCTTCCATAGCCTCCGCCCTGGAGCACTCGAGGGAAGCGATCAATTGCAAGGCAGCCAAGTGGGGTAGGACTGGCTGTACAGCACAGGGGCACTTGCAAGGTAGTAGTTGCTGAAGTTGGCATCACTGACATAAGGTGCTGGCTGGTAGTAACAGGTTACGTTAGTGGCATTAGGGATGACGTTCTGTTCTGCCAGCACCTTGAGAGCCAGCAGAGAAATCAAATTGAGAGTCTGCCTTCGCTCGTGTCCCATGAGGCAGACTGTGCTCTCGTTCACCACCCTGCGCAGAATCATGAGGTAGTCGTACTTGCTCCTCTCCTCCTTGGAGAAGTGGTTCTGGAGGTAGGTCTCCAGCTTGCGCTGCTGATCCAGGATGTCTGGGAAGTCTATGAAGAATCGGGAGCACATGTAGCGCTCCAAAGTTTTGATCTCGTCCTTATCCATGGGTCTGAAGTCTCGTACTAAGAGGTTACTGTACTTCAGTAGCCCACCACCTCGGATCTCTTCAGGATTTTTGGTAGCTATCAGCTTGTTCTGGAGGTGATCAAAAGCTGCTTCAAAGTCTCCATACATGCTCTCCCCAATCACAGTTGGATGGAAGTGCTCCGACATGGGGGTTTCTGAGTAGTCATAGTAAAAGAGCAGGGAGTCCAGAATGATCTGGAACGAGTCCACGCTGAACTCAAACTGCCGTCGTATGCAGTCCACAAACTTGAGCTCCACGTTTTTGCCATGCTTGTTGGAAAGCGAGATCAAGCTCCAACGGTCAGTCTCCGTGTACACTTTGACCAGCTTCT
This sequence comes from Donacobius atricapilla, assembly GCA_013397315.1. Lineage (NCBI taxonomy): Eukaryota > Metazoa > Chordata > Aves > Passeriformes > Mimidae > Donacobius > Donacobius atricapilla. The sequence continues at coordinate 569,740 of WBMY01009482.1, forward strand.
GGATGTAGGCTTCCTTCAGCGTTACGGGACTGATTTTCAGCTTGCTTACTCCTTCCGGCAGGAAATTCAAGAGGGATCGCAAGACCACATCTCGAACTAACTGAAACTCTGCCTCGCTGAGAAGAGAAACTTGGAAAATGAGATCCAGGTCTTTGCATCCCAGCCCATTATCCTTGACCAGGACATGACCAGCTGCAGAACCATTCAGTCGGACATCGTGGACCACAATGCCCGCCTCACTCAGCCGGCTCCGAACCGTCTGAACAATGTCCTTCAGGGTTATCTTCAGTGTCGGGAAGTTCCCCCGCCCGTGGATTGGAACCACCTCTGTGAGAACCTCGTGCAGACGGCTGACCTGCTCCCAGTTCAGTACACTGCAGGACATGGAGTCCGCTCTGCTGCTTCCTTTGCCTGCCATCTTAGGGCTTTTCTTCTCCAAAGAAACTGTACAGAGGTAGAATAGAAAAAGACAAGTCAGAGCTTCTGTTTGTACATCCTAGATCTATTCCTAGGCTCCGTTCTTCCATCTGTTCACAGAGACACAAACTAGAAAGAAATAACTCTATGTATTAATGATTATCAGCAATCCTATCACCTGAAATTAGACACAGCTTTTGTATTGGTGTAGGCAAAAAAAAAAAAATTAGCTGTCATTGTTCTTTTCTTTTCTTTTTGGTGAGGTAGAGTTACTTCAGGAAAGTAGTTAGTGTCAATCGGAAATTACCTAAGATGACACAAGGTTTACCTAAGGCTAAAGTCATCAGCAGCACCAGCTGAAGTGAGAGGAGCTGTGAAGCACTTCTGAAAGTTAGACTTTGAAGTTGTTTCATGATGCATATAAAGCTCAACTGCTGTCTCCAACTGACACAACTATAGAAGACCCTCAGGTGTTAGTTTCAGGGCTTCGACAGCTAGTCCACTGATAGCTCTTAAATTATGCCAGAGATACAAGATTTCTTCGTTTTCACAGAACTCTTTCCTTTCTGAATGATCCAGCACCTATCACTCACAGGGTAAAGGCCAAGTACATCTTGCTCCTGCAAAAAGCTGCAGCTCTTCAACATCCTGGACAGAATTTCAGCTGCAAAGTCAGGTAACAGCATTCAATGGGCACCACAGTCTTTGTAAGCAACTCTTTACCTTTCTTCAGAGACACTGCCTAACCAAACTACCTTTCTGGAAATAGTCATACTTCCCCAAGCTCTGCTCATTTGTGAAGGGCAAACAAGCTTGCAAGGTCTGGGATAAATTCAGATGATGTGTACCAAGTTCACCTTACTCTTTTAACACCCAGAATCTCACTAACAAGACTTGGTCACTGCCTTGTCTGAACGCTTTAAGCACAAGAGAATGATCTGATTAGCTGTGACAAGACTTTTTAAGTCACTTGCCTTTTGTAGCATGTAGATACTTACAGATGTTCTACAGTCATGCAACTCAAACTGATGTTAACACCCTTTTCTTTTTTTAAGTGTTCCAGGTTTCTGTGTAGCCAGGTGCTTCCTGACAGCTACTGACTAATTGAGGTCTCACCTTCTGCCCCAAGTACTCCTGAAGACTGCAGCTGCCAAGGTCAGACTAGCCAAACTTAAGCAAATTAACTCTTGCCTACCAAGAATGAAAAAACAAACCGTATAGTTTCCTGGTGTGCAGCAGCACAGTGCATGGAACATTTTAAAGCAAGTTTCAAAGAACAGCTATTATCATCTCAGACCTCCCCTTTTCCAGCTTTTCATTTTTGAGCAACTTATTTGACCTGCCACTTCTTCGGATGAGCAGAGCCAAACCCTAGAGCAAGTACACAGTGAGGTTAAAATGTTTCAAGGGAAGTAGCTTCTGTCCTTGAGCATGAGCTGCTGCATTATAAACCGCACTGCCATGGATCACATCAGCACCAGCAGGTACAAAACAAACCTGTGATGTGCAAGATGATCAATCTAGGACAAATCAAGAGGTTCTTCAAGCTTGATTCTTAATGCTCCAACACAGCATAAACACAAAAGCATCAAGTCAGCCAGCAGTTGCTCTCAGGCAGTTCAAGCACATTAAAGTATATTTCCTTTGTAAACTCACTTTATTTCCATTAAATCCTTTAGATCACTAAAGAACACAAGAGTCTTCCGTGACTTCTAACTAAAACTGCAAATGTTTTCAGCTACTACCTCTGAAACTATTCCCTCTCCTCCTTCCCATTTGTAGCCCTCTCTGGCAGCCAAGACAACACACACAGCTCACTCACCCAGTGACCAGAAGGGACTTGGACCAGTGCTTCCAGCCCCACCACACACACTTGGTGCTGCTTGGTGAGCCTCACCTAGGAGAATAATGCACATTTCTGCCCCTGGGGGGAGGAAGACGAAGTATTTCATTTCCAGTTCAGTGGAGAGCTTAATGCTCAGGCTGTCAACCTCCAAAGCCTCCCACCCTCGAATCACTTGTGTTTGCTTACTCGGCGAGGTTTATGTTAATGACAACAGATTCCTAGCGACTCCAGTGCATTTGGGATGCTAACAGCTCACATGCCTCTTGTTTCACTGCCAGCCATTCCCTTCACAAGATCTGACACCTGAAGATGCTCACTCCTTGGGGAGAAAACCACTACGGAGGCAGGAGACACTATCTTTAACATCGAGTGTAAAGAGCATTGAACACAACACTCAAATCAGAGGCAAAAAAGAGCGGGGACTACACACCCTCACCTTGGTCACAACGAAGTGCATTACCTGCAGCAGCAGCTTTCTCCTGTAAGACATATAACTTGACACAACACCCAAACAACTCCAGGGGCCTGTCCCCGCAGAGCCCAGCGGCGCTGAGGGCGGGAGGTCCGGCTCCCTTCGCGGGACGCTCATCCCCTCAGCGAGCGGCCGCCCCGGCGGGGAACCCGCGCCCCGCCACCTCCGACACCCCCAGCCACGACAGGAGCGCTGCAGCCCGNTCAGCCCGCGCACTCCCCGCAGAGCGCCCGGCGGCCGCTCCCGCTGCCCCCCGCCATGCGAACGAGAACTGTCCCTCCGCTCGGGAAGGACATTGAGGGGCTGCAGCGGCTCCGAAGAAGACCAACGGAGTTGGTGGGGGATCTGGAGCACAAGCCCCGTGATGAACGGGTGAAGGAGCTGGGGTTGTTTAGTTTGGAGATAAAGAGGCTCAGGAGAGACCTTATTGCTCTCTACAACTGCCTAAAAGGAGGATATAGCCGGCTGGTGATCGGTCTCTTCTCCCAGGCAACAAGTGACAGGAGATGACACAGTCTGAAGCTGTGGCAGGCTCAGATTGGACATTAGGAAGAAATTCTTCACTGAAAGGGAGATTAGACATTGTAATGGACTGCCCAGAGAGATGACGGAGTCACCATCTCTGGAGTTGCTTAAGGAAAGGCTGGATGTGGCACTCAGTGCTATTAATCTGGTTGCCATGGTGGTGTTTGATCATAGGTTGGACTCGATGATCTCNCCGGAGAAGGGAGAGGGGCCCGGGCCCCAGAGCTCACCTCAGCCCCGCCGCTCACCCCGAGCAACCGCACCAGCCCCGCTGCTGCCCGCGGCCGCCCTTTAATGGCCCCTCATGGCCGCCCCNCTGCCTAAAAGGGGGATATAGCCGGCTGGTGATCGGTCTCTTCTCCCAGGCAACAAGTGACAGGAGATGACACAGTCTGAAGCTGTGGCAGGCTCAGATTGGACATTAGGAAGAAATTCTTCACTGAAAGGGAGATTAGACATTGTAATGGACTGCCCAGAGAGATGACGGAGTCACCATCTCTGGAGTTGCTTAAGGAAAGGCTGGATGTGGCACTCAGTGCTATTAATCTGGTTGCCATGGTGGTGTTTGATCATAGGTTGGACTCGATGATCTCAAAGGTCTTTTCCAACCTAACTGGTTCTGTGATTCTGTGAATCTGTGGGCTATGATGAAGAGCTGACTGAAATACAACAGGGCTTTTCCGAAGGCTCCTCGTGTCCCAGACAGAGCAGCTGTCAGCAAAGACCCCAGACGTCCAGCTCTGCCAAAGAGTTCTCTGTGGTGCTCAACTGGAAATAGCCAAACAGGCTCTCATCCAGAGCCTACGAGAATGGGCTCACAAGGATGTTACAGCGTGCTACTGGAAACTGTGGCTGATGGGCTGTGGGAGGCTCTGCGCACACGGACAAGGATGATGGAATGACTGGACAGGAATCAACTTGGAGATGCAATGTCATAAAAATCAGCTGCTGGTTAATAGTGCAGGGTGCGAGATTGTGTGTTTTGGGGGCAAAAGTTACAATTTCTGCTGAGAACACAACATTTCATCAAATACAGGGGTATCTGCCTTTTGTTAGGATAATCAGGACTCAATGGAAATGGGGGGGGAATCAACACAATCTAGGACAGGCCAGCTGACATAATCCTAGTAGAAGTAAAAAAAGTACTTAAAAAGCATTGGAAAAAAAAAATCACCACTACATCTGTTATACTGTTTGGCCATACACAGTAAAGACAGATGAAATAAAACCTGCACAAATATGGAGAAGAGCTGGCCTTGAATGAGGAAACTGGAAAGCTCCTTTTTGCCTACCAAACACAAGAGACCTGCCGTGTTTCACCAACAATGCCAAAGATGAGCAGGAATAGGGATGGGTTAGATAATTATTTATTTTACTCCAATATTGCCCCACTGGGATAAATAACAGGAAACAAAATGTCTTATTTAAATTATAGGATAACATTGACACAAGAATCAGATTTTAGGAAAGTTACCTTCTTGTTGTTCACTGAGACAATCATGATTTCAGAGCCTTGGAGAAGGGAAGGGAATAAAACTAGGTTTAAGATGAAGCTAAAACAGAAAATACATAATATGAATGCCTGTGGTGGTATGGAGCTGGACATGAGGATCCAGATCTCTCCCAACACTTTTTCCCTATGTTTCTAAAATTAGAAAGAGAAATAGGGAACTCAAAGAGAAGTAGTAGCACAAATGAGAGACGCATGACCACTTGTAAGGAAATGTCTCACTTGGAGATTAAAACAGTGAATGATCTCACCTCTTAAGAATATTTCTTCAGCAAGCCTCAAATAATATCACCTTTTGACAATAACTGATGATTTTGGGCAGTATATTTTCTGTTGCCTCACAGGAAGCAAAGTACTTATTAAGAAATATTTTCTATTGGGAATATTTATTAGATACCAGTATAGACAAACTGTAGCACATACTGCTATTACAGATGTTAAAGTATTAATCAAAGGTTCATACTTTCTTTGTTTAAAAGTCATTTCACAAAAACATTTGTAAACACAAAGAGATACCTCAACTCTATTTTAGGGTGTTTTCTTTATCCTCTGACTTGCAGACCTTGAGCATTTGTCAGGGGAGCAGTACACTGCGCAGTACTCTCTCCACTGAACTTAGACCTCCTGACAATAAACTTGTTCCTTTTAATTGCTTTTCAGGGGTGCCACACAAAGGGTACTTGGGATAGGAATTGGAAATGCCATTAAAGCCGGCTGGACCAGGCTCCTAAGTACATTGCAGGAATAATGAGGAATGCTTCTTTGAGTAATGAATGAGCTCATTTACCTCCAAGGAGAAGCTGCCTTCTGCTACCCATCCACCTGTGTCTGTGCAGTGGATTATGGTGATATGAGGACAGAAAATAAGGAAATATACAGCTCACTGCTGAGACAAGAGATTAAAAATCATGGGCTACTGCTCAGGTGCTGTGGCTGCTGACATGGCTGATACAGGCCCAGACACAGCTCCAGGGTACAATTTTAATGTCTAGCAGTTATTTAGGACTTTCCTGCTGCCAGCTCTAATTCTAAGTCTAGGGAGAAGTAATGGGTGATCCCAATCTTTGCAAGACATACTCTCTCCAAGAGTGACTGGGATACAGATAAAATCCTGCCACAAGACGGTGAGTGCTGGCAGGCACCATGCCCCTCTGCTCTTGGACAATTGTCATCTCCCCCTTCTCCCACAGCTGCTCCATCCCTCATCTCTCCCTGTTGCTCCAGTGTTTCCTCCAGCTTTCTTCCTCCTCCCCCCTCCTGGGGTGTACCCTTCTTCAGGATACACAGCACTGGACGTGTTTCAAAGGGTTTTCAGACAGAGGATGGGGAATGAAGAAGGATCAACTGGCTCCTGGGAAGGCAGTGTGGCAAAGAGAAAAGAGTCTTTGAGCTGCCAAAACAGCAGCAAGTATGGAGTTATATTAAAGCAGTGCAAGTTGTTCATTTTTATCCAGTAAATAGGGCAGCAAATCTGGCAGAAGAAACTCACTTAAAAGCCTGTAAGTCAGCTCAGTGACCTGGCACTGTCAGATTAGTTTCCTTATGTGATGCATTGCTGAACGTAATGTGTCATCATAAATCTTGGTTGCTACAGCTGTTAAAGCCATAAAATAAAACAGAGTTATTAATACACAGGAGTAGTAGCTGTCAGGCTTCATTCTGTAATTGAGCATCAGATCTGCAGTTGGAAAACTCTTCTTTTTTGTCTGACATGTGGAGTAACTGCATGTCTGCAGATGCTGCGAGAGTGGAGACAGGTAGGAACATCCCACCCACACAGGGCTATGATGAAATCTTCCTGCAGAGTATCAAGAGTGAGCCTCTCTCTGTTGTTTCTCTAGCTGCCTCTGCAAGTCTGAGGTTTCCTGCTGGGAGATGAAGAGATTCTTTATCCTGATACATGGATAAAGGTAAACACGTGAATATAGACACACAGAGTGTAGTTATGCAGGGAACAGCAGCCTTTCAAAAATCAGAAGTTAAATTTGCTGCTAGAAGCACTGTAACTGCTGGAAAGTCCCTGCTCTAAGGAATGGGATGCTACCAAGGACATCTGAACTCCCACAGAGTTCTGAGCTCAGCAAAACATGCTTACTCCAAGAGGCAAGAAATAGTACCAGGCCCCTTCACCAGCAGGACCTGTGCAAAGATCCTGCTGCATTTAGATGTGAGGAAGACACAGAAATCCAGAGCTGCTGTCTCTCACATATGGCTTTTCAAAGACATCCCACTACATTGCTGTGTGCCACCCCGGCAACCTGAGCTGTGGGCTGCCGACTCTTCTCACAGATCCTCTGATGTTCAGGCCCCAAACTACCCAAAAGCCTGAAGGAATAGAGCCACCCCACTGTGTGATGAAAGATGCAGACAAATTCTTCTAGGAGGCAAGAGGGTGTCATGCCTCAGCGCAGGCCCCGCAGCAGGACAATCAGTTTTGTCAGTCTGGTTGTGCTGTGAGGATTCAGAGTGGGCAACCCAGAGAAGCCTGGCATTTTCCTTTCCCTTAGGAAGCAGCAGGGCAGACACATGCAGAGATGGAATGCACTTGCTGGAGCGAGCGGGCAGCAGCTCATCATCTGACCGGCTTTTTCTTTGCACCTGAGCTCACCCCAACTGCTTAATTAGTCACACGGTCTCCTGAAACCTGGGGGAGAACAGCACAATATTCGGTGGTAGAGGAGAAGATGATGGGGGGAGGCGGAGGTGGGGGAGAGCAAGGGTTTGCAAATCAGACTGAAAAAAATTATTTACTCTAATTTGGGAGTCATGAGCAAATTCAGGACACATTGCCTCAGGCTGCAGGTGGCAAACACAGCAAAGGGGGGTGCAGAGACACGGTGAGGTTTAGGGAGTGCAGTTTTGGTCGTGTGAAGCCATTAGGTACTGAGTTGTCAATGGGCTCTGCCCCAAGGACTTTGTACTTACCCCCACTACAGCTTTTCAGTTTGAAATCACATATTTTTCACATTCCTCCATTATCCACAGCTTTAGAAAGCAGCGTGGGGGACTGTAGTGCCAACACTACCATTGGACCAACCTCTTGGGATCCTGCATCAAGCCCTGCCTTGTTTTAGTTGCAGACAGTACTGTTTGCCCCTGCATATTCACAGATTTGAAGGTAAACAGAGATTATTAACCACCCCTTAGTATTCACATAATATCTGGATAATATAACCCTGCTGTAAAACTCATGGTCCCTTCAGTAACTTGCAGTTGTCTGCAGACTTTTTTCAGATCACTCAAGAAATGAATCATCTGTTTTTTCCCCATGGTAGTTTGCTACAATTGCTATCTGCTTTCACAAGTAAAGGTCCATGCACAGTTTTATCTGGTTTTAATTTCCACCTGTCTTTCTTTTCAGTATGCTTTTTTTCCCCCTGCTGTTACTGGAAAGTTGTCTGCATTTTTAAATGCTTTTTCAGTAAACCTTTAATTTCTCATTGTTGGCAATAGCAACTGGAAGAGGACATTTTGCACATTTATGTAGTTTAAAATAATCTAAATGAGAGCTGTCAGAGACTCCCCATACTCAGACACACAGGCACACCCTCTGGGTCACGTTTATGTGATTTAGAACTGATCCATCCAAAGAGGGGATCTGCCTTTCCCAGGAGCAGCTTGCCAGCTGGACTGCTGCACAATCACACAATCACACAGGCACTTGGGCAAGCAAGGGAGGTGAGGCAGGATGGCAGCAAACTTTAAGCAGTGGCCTTGCACCCTTGGAAACCTTGGGGCTCATCTCAACTTCAAAGAATTGGCTCAGTCTGCTCAGTGGGCCACCAGCAGCACATGGAAACTCCACAGCTCTGGAAGCTGCTGTCCCACTGCCCATCTCCCAGCAAGACTGGCAACTGGTGCATGCTGTCTGTTGGCACTGGTGAGGAAGTGTCCCGTGGGCAGCATCCTCAGCAGCATCTCCGTGGTGGCCCATCCCTCCTGCGGCACGACAGCTGCTCCGTGGTACCCCAGCTACACCCGCCTCTCCTGCAGGGAAGGGATAACAATCTCCCTTCGCACCCGGTTTCAGCCTCACCTTATCAGGTCTGAGGTGACAGCCAGTCTCACCTCCCCCGTGGCTAGTCAGCATCCTGCAAGGATCCCAGAGGCCCTTGCAGATGTTTTTGCAACAGTTTTGCCTACGGCTGTCTGGCACGGAGCCGTACTAGAACAATTCCTCCAGTGACGGTAGTTAGGGCCTTTAGGCTCTTCTATCCCATATAGTGGAGGCAGGGTAAGGTTCTGTGTCCCAGCCATGGAGAGAGCCTTAGCATGGGTCTTTATAATGAAATTTGGCATTTTGCCATGATAAAAAACTGGGGGGGTGGAGGAGAGGGGACGAAGAGGATGGAGCCAGGCTCTTCTCACTGGTGCCAGCCACTAGGACACGGGCAGAAACCGATGCACATGAAGTTCTTCCTGAACATGAGGAAGAACTTTACTGCGAGGGTGACCGTGCACTGGAACAAGTTGTTCAGAGAGGCTGTGGTGTGAGACAGAAAACAGCTGGCAAACAAGCTTTCTAACACAATTTAAAGTATTAGAAAGCAGGGATTCTTTATTATGAGCGTGCTGGACACTCAGAAGATATCTTCTCTAACTGAGGTGTGTGCAGAGTCAAATTCCTTCATGACCATACGTATTCATTGCAGTGTACTTTCTAGCTAATACAGAAATATCGTTTTTCCTAGAACTAATTTGCATACATCCACCTCCTACTGGAAGTCCGTTATGATCCTAGAGGGTCTCTGGTGGTCACACTCACTGAGTGCCCCTGAGAGGAAAGCTAATGTCTTCACAAACGATTTGGTGGGTGAAAGTGTGGGTGTTAATGTCTTTGAAATGGGTCTTAATGTCTCTGTCAACTTTGGGCAGCAGGTTTGTTGCAGAGGCCAGACAGGCTCCTGAAACAAACAAGTGGGTCTGCACAAGCCTGAACTTCTAAACTAAAATAGTAGGTTTAAGGGGGGAATATGTGGTAGGCAGTTCAGGAAAACTGTACCTTCTGAGTACCTCAGCAACGGGGAAAGGAAGAGGGCAACATGTGGCCGAGAGTTTAGGTTAAAAGGAGGGTGCGCCCACCAAAACCTCGAGAAGAAAACCCCGCTGGCGTGTGCCGCAGTGGACTCTCTTCCTTTATTCGAATAAAGTCGCATGACTCCTCTGTTTCCTATGTGGACGTGAATCTCTGGCGTTTGTGGATTTTCCTGACACCCCTAAACGTTGAAGATGACCTCGGCTTGAACTTCTCTTGGGGCACGCGCTGCTGCTTCTTGTTACACGGCTTTGCCACAAAAGCCACTATATTCCACATTGTTTATCGCTGGTTGCAGATACATTTAGCATGCTGTGTGTCTACTTTTATACTCTTTTATCTATTTTGCTAGTTAGTATTTAAGCTCTGTTTAGCAGCTTCAAGGGGAGCTGAAAATTTCTGTTCTCTGTGTTGTGTGTCAGGAGTCTCCCTCACTGAAGGTACTCCAGAACTGTCCAGACACAATCCTGTACCGCGTGCTCCTGCACGAGCCAGCCTGAGCAGGGAGGTGGGACCAAATGACCCACTGTGGTCCCTTCCAACCTGTCCGATCCCGTGACATTTGCTTTCTGGGCATTTGTAAGGAGACAGAGGGGTGGGGGAAAAAACCAGACGAGTTAAGACAGGCACTCGTGGGCGCCGCGAGGAGAAAACCGAACGGTCCGCACAGCGGCGCCGCGATTGCCGGGGAACTCCTTCCTTCCCGGCTGGCGAGGGAAACGGAAAGCGCTG
>WBMY01009482.1:580346-614204 GCA_013397315.1 Donacobius atricapilla
AGTGAGTGCTCGGCCCGCGCCCCCCGCCCGGCCGCCCGCCTGGCCGGCGCCCCCCTCAGCCCGCTCTCCTCTCGGCCCCGCCGCAGGGTGAACCCGGGCTTCCGGCGGCAGCTGGAGCTCTACGAGGCGATGGGCTGCGCCGTGGACACCGGCAGCGTCCTCTACAAGCGGTACCGGCTGGAGATGCTCAGCCAGAGGCTCTCCGGTGAGTGCGGGCATCGCGGGTGCGCGGAGCGCAGCGCAGGGCAGGCTCCCAAGGAGGGGAACAGGATGAAGGCAGAAGGCCCTGGCAAAGAGGGTTGACTTCGAGTGTTGCGCTCAAAGCAGCCGGGCCTGGACTTGGCCAAGGCAAGCATTCGCCAGCCCTAGAGATTCCCAGCTCATCAGTGGGGATAAAAAACGGGCCTTCGAGAGGTGCGTGGGAAATGAGATCTGTAAGGAGCTGCACTCTTTAGCAAAGTGCATAAAAAGTCAATTTGATACTTTTCGTGATTTTTACATCCCTGGCAAAGCAAACAGCATCCTCAGAAAATATGTCAATGTGATGAAAAAAATAATATGCAAAATTTGAGATAAAGTTGAAATTCAGGTAATGAAGTAAACTTTCATACTTTAATTCACAGAAGATACATGTGCATCACTGTAATTTTATAATAAAATAGTAATCTGTAGCTTTTCTTGCAAGATCTCAGTGTTGCACACTCAGTGTGACAGTGCTGTTTCCCTTTATGTGTCATTGTCCTTAGCAGTTCCCTTTTGCTGACTTTCTGTATTTTAGGCACTAAAACATTGGCAGAACTGCTCAGAAACCTCCTCTGCCTTTACTTTTGTTGAAGTAAGAACATGAAGCAAAATATCATTATTTTACCATGGTTGAGGCCGTAGTCTAGATCCCAGTTCCTTGCATCAAGCAAATCCCAGTCTTAAGCATGGCGGGATGAGGCTCTTTTGTTTTTAGCTTAATCTGTTGGAATTGGTGAGAGAACAAATGAAAGGAAAAAAGGTGGCTCCTGCAGGCTGCGGCTGGGGCAGAGGCGGTCCTGTCTTGTTCCCAGGAATGCAGCGTGGCTGAGCTGATCCAATTCACACGGTCCTGACCCTTCTGCAGAACCTCAAGACTTGCCTCAAGAAGTCTTTGCAGTTGATCCTACCACTGTATGTCAAACTGTGAACACAGAGGTTCTCTACAGATGCAGGAAATGCAGGTACTTTATATATATTAAAAATACGTATTTTTACATATTTATGAAATACTTTATATTTCTGCTTAAAATGTCATTGTGAAATCCACTCAAGAGAATAATATCCAGTGTATATCAATGGGTATGTTATTGTTGACATAACAGGGATGAGCTGTTGCCTAAATTTACAGTGTTTGAAAAAAAAAAAAAACAAATGAAACTACAAAATACACAACTTTTTTCTTCCCTGGAGTGGCGCTTGTGAACCTTCTAGACTAACCAAAAAATGTAGAATTTGCACTCCTCTTTCTTTAGAGTCAGGACACCCATATCCCTATTTTCTATTGTCTGTAGATTTGCCCAGTTTAAAAAAAAAAAAAAATTACTTCTTTTTTCCCATGTGCCGCGGGGCAGACGCGCTCTGTTCCGTAGCTCCAGCATTTTGTCCCACACGGAAGGAATCGGACCGACAGCCTTTGCCCACAAGAGGATAACAGACTCTGCACGGCTTTCTGGGAGTGGCCAGGAAAAGTGCACCTCCTACTTCATCGAGCCCGTGCAGTGGATGGAGCCGGCATTGCTTGGAGTAATGGAAGGACAGGTGAAGCTTTATTCTTTGAACTTTTGGTTGGGATTTTTTTTTTTAATTTTTTTTTTTGCAAAGGCAGAACTGTGTTTCTTCCCTGAAAGGAAAACCCACGCAAGGTGCTCTCAGCCTTTCTGGTGTGAATTTTGCAGCTTATTGGGCAGATTCTTAAATGTAAAATAGTCTTGCACAAGGAAATGAGCTGGTGCTCTGCTTCAGCTGACACCACCAGCCACGATGTTGGACAGGGTTTATCTGCTGTTTGTTTCTATTATGACAAAGATTTGTGGGACTACAGAAGCCTGTTGTGATCTCAGGCTGACCGAGTCTTTTGGGCCCAGGTAAAACTGTCTTGGAACCCCACCAGGTCCCAGCAGCCGCATTTTCACACCCTCCCTTCTGCCAGCACAGCTGCCTGCTACACCCCAGGGCTAAAGAGCCATTCCAGTTTAGTTTTTTAGCCTGTTTTTTATTGGATGCACATGAACACACACACGTCTTAGACTGAATCCTGGGTTTTTCTTGCAGCTTCTGTGTCCCAAATGCACGTCGAAGCTGGGCTCCTTCAGCTGGAGGGGAGACCAGTGCTCCTGTGGCCGCTGGGTGACGCCGGCCTTCCAGATCCACAAAAGTCGAGTGGATGAAGTGAGGACACTGCCAGTTGGTAACTTCCAAAAGGCCAACACCTGAACCCATCGCTTCACTTGATGGATCTCTTAACATCTTCCAAGAACTACTAGTCCATGGCCGTCAGGAAATGAGCTTATGACTTCCACCCCTTTGTGAGGTGCTGGAATTACCTGAACACCTTCAGCTTGCTGTATCTCTTAAAATATTCTATGAAATGTCAGAACACTTTCATCAGAGGTGTTACAGAGTGGTCAAATCTACAAAATGAGTCAAATGTGACATTTTTAGTGTATTCTTCATTTTAGGTGTTACTGTTTACAGAAGGTTTCGACTCCTTATTCAAAAGGAGTCGCTGTGGCCAGCAGGGCTGCTCAGCTTCTGATCCAAAGTGCCAAGTGCCCTAAAACGGTACAAGTACAGTTGGTTTGCATGCATGGCAGCAAAAGGCAAACTTACAGTTATACTTTTATTGTATTAAAAGTAAACCTCATATACCTAATAAAATACCTGCCCTAAGAGTATTCAATACTTTGTAGCTCTTTCATGTAATGTGTGAGGAGATTGTGCAAGCTGTGATGGAATGGGAGAACTGAAATAAAGAGTCCATGCCAAATTACTGCTTACAGTTTTAAAGAAATCCCTAAAGTGATGAAGTAACTTTTTCAAAGCAAGCTGTGACCTTTTGTGATGGGCTGCTGTGTATACTGTGGCATAGGTTTGGTTTAACATAAGAAAATAGGACAGATAAAACCTAATTTAAATCAATTTTATTTTCATTGACTTGAACAATTTTTTTAATTTATTTTTTTACACAATTTCCAGCAACATACATTATGAAATATACAAGATAAAGTAGGTGGTGGGGTTCTGCCCATGTTGTAATTCCTCCCATAGCTGTGGAAGGAAGACTTGCAGGACACAGTGAACATCAGAATCTCAACACTGAAAACAGACACCAAACAAAAAGGACAAAAATATATATGAAACTTTGAACTGGTCACACTTCAGGGCCAGGTACAGCACAATAAATATTAGAACTGCATTATCTTAGACATCTTCTGTAAAGTTTATAACATCCTCTATTTAAAGAGATAAGAACATCTGGTTTCTAGCATGAAATGCTACATTGTACAGTGGTGAAGGGTACAAACGATGAGCCCAGGAAGGGCTTGGATGGTGACTACTCATTCACACATGCTTGCTGATAAAATAAGCAGCATACACCAAAAGTTTAGTGAGCTGTAAACTTAAGCGTTCACTACCAGAATATCAGCTGGAGGAGTGGTTTCTTTTCGGGAGAACCAAAAAATAGTCAATCCCTCTAAGTTTCAGCTGGGCTCTCCCCTGACAAACAGTGGGTTGATACCATAATGGAAGTGGCAGCATTTGGTCCATAGCACAAGATCCCTTTGCATCACTACTGTTCAGAGCTGGCGCCAGTGGAAATATGTCAGTGCAGAATTAACGCTCACGTAGGCACGGTGTCACCAACAACAGGTGCTGTCTCAGGACTAACAAAGCAAGTAGATGGCAGCTGGAACCCAGCTGGGCACAGGATGCCACCTGTCACAATCAAGAGGGAGAGAGTGGAGAGGATGCCAGCATCTCTCTCTCTCTTGCACTCTGGAGCAATGGGATAAGTGCTGGTCTCAGGGAGCTTGACAGAAAGGCTGCACTCTGCTCATTCCTCATCTCAGTCGAGTTTTACCAATAAAAAAGCCCAAGAGACAGCAGTTTCAGCTGCTTGACGGAGTGCTTCCAGAGCACAGAGCAGAACACCAGAGCCATGGGTTTCTCTTGCATTGTAATCAACAAGGCAGGAGTAAATACATTTTGTACTCATCAGCCTTCCCCCCATTCATCCCCCACCCCCAGCTGAGCATCATACATTCCTCTTACACGAGAACTGGGGACCTTCTGTGCCACCACCCAACAGGCCATGTGAGCACAGGTGGAGGAAGAAGGCTAAACACGTGCTTTCCTTTCCTTGGCATAACCTGGGCATTGCACTGGGGGCAACTGCACTGGCAGAGCACCACCAAGGAAGGACCACGCTGTGGTCAGCACATGTGGCATCAGTGTACCTTACCAACCATGCCCTGCAGTACATGGCAGCAGTCACAAGCTCCACAAAGTAAAGCAGCTGAGTGTCAGGAAATTGTAGGGGATGAATGGGAGCCAAGAAGGTAAAATTCTGCTGGAAGCTGAGCACCTATGGCTTTGATTTTAGCTGATGCTGAGTCCAACAGTCCTATCTGTATTAAGTAGGAAGATAAAATTGTATTTCTCCAGTGTACAAAATCATACCTGTCACTTGTATATGCTCATCTTCTAGTTAGTCCCTTCTTGGAGAGGACCAGAACTACCACATTTCAATACCAAAAGACTCAGCTGAGAGACTCAGAAATGACAGAGTAGTGAAGAATTTTTGGTTGTATCAACATGTCATTAGAATATGGTCAAAAATTCTGTTTGAGAACAGGGAGTTCAGTCTGATAGTCACTTAGCCAAGTTCCAGGTGTAGATGCCCTTCCCACTGCCAGCTCGCAATGTACCGCATGACTGCATGAAGACCTACACCTCCTCTGCCAGTGCAGCTCACCTGGTTACACCCTGAGGTGAAAGACTGGTTACCAGGAGAGCTGGGAGAGGAAAGGTAAAATTTTTCCTACCCTAGAAGTGTACAACAGCATTTCCTCACTCAGCCAGGCCCATTCACACATCACTCACCACTTCAGGCACACAAAGCAATGCCAAATACAAACTAAGAGGAATGTTTTTTGTAAAGACACTCTCTGAGTATGAACAGGGGAAACATACGGTTATTTATCAACTCAAGTACTGTTGCATCATTCTTGTAAGGTAGGGAAGCAGAGGAGCTGAGATGAGGAACTGAGAGGACAAACTGGAGTGGTCACAGAGGTCAAGTCTAGTCTTCTAGACTGCGAAATGCATTCTGCATATCCTCAAACAGCTGAGCATAGTCCGCCTTGATTTTTGTTTCACCATCTTTGACGGGGTCCTGAAAGAACACAGCAAGTAAACAGATCCATCAAGAAAAGCCCATGGTACTTAAGTCAGCCCTGGTTTGCCACTGCTGTAACCTCCTGACCTCGGGATTAACACTTGCCAACTGCAGAGCAGGCATTGTAGTTCTGT
This sequence comes from Donacobius atricapilla, assembly GCA_013397315.1. NCBI lineage: Eukaryota > Metazoa > Chordata > Aves > Passeriformes > Mimidae > Donacobius > Donacobius atricapilla. Next base: position 585,903 of record WBMY01009482.1, read on the forward strand.
CTTTGGATCCTGTCTGTCTCACCAATAGCCACAAGGTTTAAATCTCATTCTCTTCCCACATTAGTGAGCAGGGAGAATGGGTACTGGAAAGAGATTTTTTTCTTCATGAATAGTGGTTACTGCACTGAAAAGCAACTGATTTGGAAAGCTATCAAAAATACTGAGGGTCTTGGTTAATGCTGTGTGATTTAAGAGCTGCAGTGATTAATACCAGCTCCTATCCCTACACCAAATGCAGTGAATCCTCAAGTGGAAGAGTTACTCTGCCATTACTTAGAGGTTGTTTGGTTCAAATTAAAATGCATTGTGTAATCACAAAAATCTCAAAAATATCTTAGTACAGCTTCCTTTTCTCAGAATACTTTTCATGAAAGACAAAGGCAAAAAACGCAACTATCAGCTTCGCTCTGAGGCTGGCTGCAAGAAGCATTAACTGTCAGGCTGGGAAATCCGTTCAACGTTTTCACCATTCTCCTCTTAGTGCTAAGATCCTCTAGGTCAGTGCAACTCTTGGTAAACACTGCTTCTTAAATTGTCTTTCCAAAGTATCCAAACTGCAGGATTCAGGACATCTGAATTCTAACACCTGTCAGAATGTTATCTGGGGAATACAATTTTCCTTTCGTAACTATTAGAGGTCCAGCTCCACTTATCATATATTCACTCTCTGGATTCCCTTTTTCAGCCATGCTGTCCTCTGTTCTGCTGAACTGCAGGTGCCTGCTGGTGGGCCAGGGTTTGTAGGGAGTGCTTTAATTATCCTGTCTCTACATAACCAGCTCTCAAAGAAGCTTGTGTCCCCAAGGGCATCTTGTTAGGTTCTTGATGCTTTGAGAATATGTACCAGGAACCCACCTACTGCAGAAACAAGCCAGTACCCTGCTGGAATAGAAAACATTGGCACGGCAGAACATTTAGTTCTAAACATATTTAATCCAATGCTACTTGTTCTCTGAAGATTTGCAGTACTGACTTACATGAGTTTTAACAGAGTAAGCATTATATTTCATAGAGGTTGTCTGTCAGTATCACAGGTTACTACTGTCCTACCAGTAACTGCTAAACCAGCACGCTCTGGTTAAGTTTTAGTAAAGCTGTACCCTAAAATGACAGATACTGACCCAGAGCAGGTGCTCCAATCCATTTGTTTTGTCTTAAGCCTATGCTAAAGTTACTCCTCCCTTCCTCTCCCCACTTCCAGCAGTCTCTTTTCTATTAGAGACAGGTATAAGCAGTCTGAAGTTTAAATCTGGGAAAAACTGAACAATAGAAATGTTAACTGAGCTATTTTAAATAGAAATTAAGGAAAGAAACACTCCTTTAATAGTATATGATGTGTCCCATGTTTGACTTCAGGCTCTGATAACAGTCTCTTTAGAACATGTTATAATATTTTTACAGAATTTTATCACAAAACCCCCAAAGCAAACAGGAAAAAAGGTGCTTGTACTATGACTATATGTAATACAAGAGCGACTGCTGAAGGTGGGGTTGCCAAGGCTGTGCAGTCAGCCTTGCAGTGCAGTCTGACTAGATTTCTGCACTGTGCTCACACACCAATTATTCACTGTCTTCAAAATGATGGCAAAGAGTCTCTGTTCACAGACCTTCATCAGAGGTCTTTGGTCAACACCACTGAGTCAGTTTTTCAGAGGCCCTGGAAGCTCACAGGAAGCAGGACAACCCACTTCCTCACAAACATACCTTGAACTTCATGGAGGTAAGTCTGTAGAGGATTTCGCTCATGTTCTCTCGGATAATGGACCACGTGATCTTATTGTCACTCTGAGCTGTGGTTTCAACAGCACGGCGTGCCATGTCATAAAATGCAATCATGTTGGAAAGCATTCCCACTGTTTTATAGAAAGGGCAGAACCTGATGAAATAGAAGATGACCTATCAGGCATCTTGGGATAGTTAACAGCATTCTCCCCTGACAGAAAGAGTGCCAGCCTGCTTTACTCCAGGGATTTTTAATGTATACTGCCAAAGGAGAGAGGCTGCCTCAAATAGGTCCTGCATTTTTAAATAGTGAGATTGCAGATGAAGACAATCATCCTGAAGCTGATTGAAGTTGAGGTTTCTGAAGCAGTACCCAAACATTCAGGCAAAACAGGAGCGAACAGGAACCGCTGCTCTACAAGTCTCACATTTCAATCTGTGCCAATGCTAACAAGTAAAGGAAAACAGTGAGCAGCCAACGCAATTCCTCCTTCCTGTTTTGTCCATCAAGGGAGCAGGCTTCCTCCTTACAGCCTGGAATGACAGCTCTGCAAGTTTCTTTGCTCACAGGAAAGGGAGTTACTCTATGACAAGCACAATTCATACAGTTCCATTTTTAATGGGTAGGTGACTGCTATAAAAGGTACCTCATTATAATTTATGTGCCACTTCCTGGGCTTCCTATAGCATACACACATACCTGCCTAGTAACCTGATCAAAGGCACACACTGTTACAAAATAATGGATGTCCACATTTTTAGTGATGAAGTACTCCACACTTCCCCATCTAGCTGGGCTGGGGAGTGCAATGAAGTACAAAAAGGCCCCTTGTCAGGCTGTTAAAACACAAGGATAGCAGGGAAAGAAGAAAAACAGAGTTCACTAGGGAGAGAGAGAGAGAGCAAGGGTTTTTTTTTGATGGATCAAACTTACTCAAGAATTATGCAATAGTAACTGAAAGCAGATTGTTGCTGTGTATTGATGGAATAAACAGGAAGACTTTGGATGTTGTCTGTGAAAATAAAGCAGTCTGTCCTCCTCCTCAGACATGCTACTGCAGAAATAACAGAACAATAGAGGAGGACCTGGGAAGCCTGAAGGGTTCTGCTTTCAGAAGGGGTCTGCATGCCTTGGGTAAGACAATGTGAATGCACTGTTGAATGGGCTGCCTAAGCACAGTTCTTCCACTTCTTTAGGGACAGCAACATGAATTTCTGCACTGGTCAGCTTCCATGTAAAATAACTGTATCAATCCAGACTGCACAGGACTAAGAGGGCAGAGTGGCCAGTCAGATCTCACCTGTCATAAGGCGTGTAACCATTCTGCTGCAAGAAGTCATCTTTTATCAGCTTGGCAACCTCCAAGGTAATTTTATCTGTTTCTGCCAAGGAAGCCTAGAAAAGTAAGGTAAGCAGTTTAGTACTCAAGTCCATGAAGACACACAGTATGTCCTGGCCAAGAACAGCTGTCTTTCAGTACCTGTCTTCTTCCTACCCTCCTAAGATAGCATCAAGCAGAACTCTGTCTTTTGGGTATCTCTCACTCCTTGCTTTAGAACAGCCAATTTAACTGATTGCCAGATTAAGATGGGCCAAACAGTGAGTCTGCTTTAGGTCTATCTGATGATCTGTTTCAGACCATGGAAAAGCCACCAGACACTGAAAATGCACATGGCTTTGCTATGAGATACATTGAAACATCACCTTCCTACATAAAGACAAATTCATTTTTATCTTCCTCAGTCCTTATGGATGAAAGGCTAGATCTCAGCATGCTAGATCAAGAAGCAAGCTACAGGATTTGGTACTAGTCTGCATTGTTACCAATGTCCCTTTCCCACCTGGCATTCAAGAAAAGGAGTTGATGACAATGCCTGTCATACTCCACAGGACAGCCACAACCCTGCTGCACACTGCTGCTCTTGGCACCACAGTTTGCTCTTCTCCACCGTCAACATCCTTTTCCCAAAGGGGCCTGACTGAGCTTTAAGTAGCGCAACTTGCTCTCTAGACAGGAAGTTTAGACCCACTTGCATGAGGAGATTAACAGAATTCAAAGCTAAAAGAAAAACATACACTGACTGTAACTCCACAATTCCCCCTTCCAAAGGTTTGTTGCAGTTGTTAGCCAAGCCCAGACCGAAAGGAGCTGTCAAAGATAACAACTCAGCAAAAAAAATCACCAGTTTCAGTACTTCTATCATGAGAACAATGCCTAATCACAAGTACTGCCTCATCAATATCCCTTCCACAAAAGGACCTAATCCTACCCTGCTCTGCAAACCCGTCTCTTCGAAGATGGTTTTGTAAATAGAAAACTGCAGAAAGTCCTATTATCCCATTTCCTTTTCTTCAAAGACACATCAAGAGAAGAGAGCTCTACTAGGCAAGATCTGATGAAAGGTCTCATCTTGGTTGGACTACAACGTCAGTGAAGAGACAGAGCACTGTGAGCAAACTTCCTTCAAGTAACTGTATTTAATACATGTTACTATGCACTACTACAGCTCTGTAAATCATAATAGCTCATCTGAACATCAAGGAATTAAACTACTGTCAAATATGTGCCAGGAACCTGCCAATTATCATGTTTACAGTGCTAAGGTGTAACAGTTTTCACTGGGTCCTTTCTGAGAGCTTTCAATGGAAATTTTCCTATCCAAGTTTAGCTTTCTCGTCAAAACATTGAAGTGAAAAGAGAAAATTAAAGAATGCCTGCAAAATTGAGACATATGGAACAGGTTTCCAAAGAAAAAACAGACAATCACAAGTTTTTTGAAAAGCACACGTTACTTTTTTTCTACAGGCCAACTTGTAAATGCCAACACCTCTCTCCTGCAGCTGGCAACATGGTTTCTAATAAACTGTAACCCTTCAGATGACTTCCAACAGTAAAGACAGGTTTGCATAATTTCTCTACAAAGACTGCTTCCAGTGGAACAGTACTTTAAGTTGCAGCAAAGGGCATTTCAGCAATACTAGAACACTGAAGCCAGCGAACTTTAAAGCAAGCAGTAGATGTCCCACAATATCATTTACATGGGAAAAATAGCACCAAGCCAAGGTTCAGCAAATCTGAAAAAGTCTTTGTCATTAGAAGTCAAACAACATGTAGGAAAGTTGGAATAAAACACAGTTCCAGGTGAGAGAGTCTGACATCGCCCAGTGATCTTTTGTGTGCAATGCAATATCCATCGGGTCGGCTCTAAGACATGGTCAAAAGCCTGCACTAACCATAAGAAAATGGGGGATGGCTCAATGGCACCACATCTAATCACTCACCTTCCCCACAAGCTGCACAATCTCTGCAAGGTCCTCTTCCTCCTGTAGGATCTCTTTGGCCTTTGTCCTGAGAGGAACAAATTCTGTGAAATGTTTGTCGTAGTACTCATCCAGGGCTCGCGTGTATTTGCTGTAGCTGATCAGCCAGTTCACAGATGGGAAGTGCTTGCGCTGTGCCAGCTTCTTATCCAGGCCCCAGAAAACCTGCCAGAAGCCAGAAAGGTCAATCAGCTCTCCAAATCAAAAGTGAACTAAAATAACTGAAGGCCATTAAAAAAAAATACAGAGAGCAAGTCGAGCAAGTTGGAGTTAATGCAGCATGGCAAAGGCTTCACAAATGGAAGCCTGGGAGCCTGTTAACTATAGCAGTGACATTTAAATAACACTTCTCAAAAAATGACACAACTTTTAAGCTGAGTTCAGGTTTATTCAGCTTGAGACTGCTCATGAGGGAGCAGTCAGCCACAGCATTGTCAATATTGGAATCTAAGTAAAGCAGAGGTCGAATAGATAGAACTACTCTTCCCCAAGCTGCAGACAGCTGCAAGACACTCCCAGTCAGCTTCTCTGAGGATTTTTTTGTGGTTTCAGTGTGAGTTCAATGCACCTGTTTAAAGAGTGGTCTGCTTCCCACCTCAGCTGGAATAGATACATTTGCAGTGCAGCACAATGGGCAGCATGTAGAAAGCACACAGACACACAGATAACCCTGAGCAGGCAGTGTTGGCAGGAATTGATACCTTCACTCCCTCTTCCAAAGGGATCTCAAACACATCAGTTTGAGACCATCTCACAAGGTCACCTTTTACAGTGTTAGAACATTCTCCAAAACACCTACAACACTGTCTGTGTCAAAGCTCTCTCATCCCAGCCACTGGCACAAATGTGCTGAAGTACAACCATCTGGAGTCTAACAAAGTGGACAGAAGAGCTGCAATTTTGTGAGACGTACCTGAACAATGCCCAGCGTGGCAGATGTGACAGGATCAGAGAAGTCACCACCTGGGGGAGAGACACTGAGCGGGAAGAGATAGGGAAAGGTTATCAGAATTGCTTTCACAGTTCAAACTGAAGTACTGAACGTACGACTGCACAGCTCAGTGCAGAGAAACTAGAAAAGTCAACATGATTTCAAGTAAGTAACAGTTTGCAATATGTTTGCAGAAAGTGCTCGATTACCCACACGGGTAATATCAAGCATTCCATAAAACAGTTACATCAGTGACTGATTGACAGTATTAAAGGTGTCATTTCAGTCACATTCAGTAACTCCAGCTTGGATCATCAAACCTGTCTCAATTGGAACAGATTCAGCAAGAGCGCTGATAGAACATCATGAATACACGATGTAGTGATTTTACAGGAAACAATATCCCAATTTAAAATTATTTTTGATATTCACCTATACAGTAATTACTTCATTTGTGCTTGACACTTCAATACACGCCTTCCCAGAGATAAAAAAAAAGTAGTCTTCCAATCTCAAAAGCAGAAAGCCCTTATGTATGCATGTTGTGAATAGCAGAGCTAAAAAATCAGCTCTGGGTGTTCTTGCAGATGTCAGAGGCCCTCCTGAAAACACAGGGAATCCACTTTGCCCAGGGTATGATACACAAACCAGTATCACCTAGGAGAATACCTGTAGATCACATGCTTTTCACAGCCTGAGATATGCTGCTCCATGGAATTCTACTTTATTTGAGCATGAGAGTCGTGATTCATTATGCCACCAAGAGCACACACTGCTGCTCTAACTGCCCCTTTCTTTGCTGCTCTGAGCATGGTTTGACATACTTCTCAGAGAGCTCTGACACTCTCCCCTGGGCTACTTGATCCGATTGCTGTGCCTGTGATTCCACACCTCACAGAGCTACTTGTCCACATTCATTCCTTCTGCCCCAAGCACAATTTAGCAGCAGTTCTGGGTGAACAGAGTATCTACCTACTCATTCCCATATTTTTAAGTTCTGCAGCTGCACAGAGCAACGAGACCTTTTTGTCTGAAAAAAAAGGTACCGTGTCACACAAAAAGAGCGAGGAAGAGCTGCAGCCAGTGCAGAAGCAAAGCAATGCAACACTCACGCTCCGACAATGCTGACGCTGCCTTCCCTCTCAGGGTTTCCCAGACACTTCACTCTCCCAGCTCGCTCATAGAAAGAGGCCAGACGGGCACCGAGGTAGGCTGGATAACCGCTGTCTGCAAACACCAACACACAGAGATTTGGGCAAAGGCTCGGAATTTGAAGGGCTGCGTTTACCAGACTGGATTGAGGAGAGACTACTCACCAGCTGGCATTTCAGCCAGTCGCCCTGAGATTTCCCTGAGGGCCTCAGCCCATCGGGAAGTGGAGTCTGCCATCATACTGACATGGTAGCCCATATCCCGGAAATACTCGGACAGGGTGATTCCTGTAACAAAGACAACAGCATGCTCCACGATACAGTTCAGAAAGGAATTCTATGCTTATATGTTGTCAGAAAGATGCAAATAAACCAAATTATTTGAGTTTACATTTTGATGGAAATGGACAATAGAAGTTACTCTTTCCTCCCGCTTATGTCCCCACTGCCTTTTTTTTTTGCTATTGCTGTTTATTTCTTCCCACTCTCCTCATTTTTGTTTATGAACCACTCAGACTCATCTTACATTCATTTTTATTTCTTTGAAGAGACACTGCAATGTCACTGATGCTACTCCTTCCCTCACTGAAACCATGAACAAAGACTCTTCTTATTCTAAAATGTCTCCTTCCCTTTCAAACCACCAGAATACAAGAGTGAGAAAAGGTCATGTTTTATCCGAATTATCTGACAACCACTCATAAAAAAGAACTTTAAAAAAGCCTTTAAGAGGCTGCAAAGGAAAGATTAGTCTCCCAACTCAGAGAACACTATTCCTGTCCATTAAGTGGCTGTACTTGTCAGCAAAAAGCTAGTTGAAACCTAAAGCTTACAGAATTAACACATGCAGAAAACCTATGCAAGTCCTGGCACAGTAAGTTCACCTTATAAACAAAATTTACTCAATATTCAGAAATGGCAATTATATGCAAGCAAGTCAGATTCAGTTAAGATCCTAAGACTTTGTGCAGACAAGGTCTGAAAGGGTTTACTTCTGAACTAGACAGGCTTCTTGATATGGCCATCTCAGGAACTACAAATGCTAGAGTATGAAGGCTTGCTTTATACACACAACTTTCTCTATCCTCTTGTAAATCTTACCAGTATAGATGGAGGCTTCTCTGGCAGCCACAGGCATGTTGGACGTATTTGCTACCAGAGCTGTTCTCTTCATGATGCTTTCTACCTTGCCATCAACTTCCATTGTTAACTAAAATGCAAGAAAAGGAAAACCACCCAAACTGTAACAGTAGCAAGTTTTTTTGTTAACTTTTTGCTGCTTGTTTTTTTTTACTGTTTTGCTTGCCTTGTATCAGGATACTCTGCTCACAGCTCCTCTACCAAGAGCAGAGTGAGATTCAAAATTTTGGGATATGTTGGTTTGCCTTTCAGACTGCACACAGCTTAGCTTTTTAATGCACATGCTTTAGCCTCACTTCATCATCTCCAACTGCCAAACCCCTGTTGATCCCATTCAAATAAGTAACGACAAACCCACTGCACAAGGAGCACATTGTCCTCTCTCAGATTTCCAGGCTGAAAGAGCTAAAAATTCTTAGCCTCTTGTCATAAACCCATTAGGAATCAGAGAGCTTTCCTCCCCCATCTACAAGAAGCCAAGTGAATATTTGACAACTGGACATAAACCCACATTTTTAATCTCAGTGAAGCCTTACAAGCACCTGAATACCAGAATGCACACCCTGTCATTTGTGTAGAAGTCCACTTATGAATACCCCGGGATCTACCTTCTTCAAGGCCACCTCAGCTTGACTTTCCCACCTTGTCACCAATCAACACACCCAAGCCTTTTATCCCTTATTTCTGAAGAGAAGCTTCCACCTGACAGTTCATACTCTGACCCCTGCACAACGACTTCACTGAAACATAGTAACAGGTACAAGGATTGGTAAATATGTTGCTTGATTGTTGTTTTTTTCTAAATTATTAACACAGTATTATCTACTTAATTCAAAAGGTATTCCAAAGCTTAACGTCAAACTAATATCTGGTAACTATCACCACGCTGCAACTTGTAAATGGATGCTGCATTTTCTATGCATGGTCAAGTTAGAGACATGACCAGTGACAAGTAAGATGTTTGTAACTGTGCTAAATTCTTCTCTAACATTCATTCTGGCTTTATTTTAAACAACTTAGAAGGTACAACCAGAAACTAGTCCACATGTTTATTGAAGGGTCACTGAAATAATTCTTGAACAAGCCAAAAGGGATTTTTGCCAGAGCTTTAAGGCAGGCAAGGTGGTCTTTTCAAGTCATTCTACCAACATGATATTTTACTCGGTTACAATACCAGTACGATAGCAAGTCTTCCCAGGAAGGTTTACTCTCCATGAAATCTCCATACTAACCTCAGGGAAATCTCTCAGTACTTCAGACATTTCATTTCCTCGTTCTCCACAGCCTACATAAATGATGACATCACTGTTGGAGTACTTTGAAAGAGACTGTGAGATCACAGTCTTTCCACAACCAAATGCCCCGGGAATCGCTGTTGTACCCCCTTGTACACACCTGAGTAAAGAAAAAGGACTCTGATTTGCAAGGAACTAAAAAACAGCTCTTTCCCATCTTAGAATATATTTTCCACTAGAACTCCCTCATCAAAAGCAGAATGACAGGAGTCACATTCAATGTTATGGGAAAGAAACACAGAAGTATTTCACTAAATCAAGAAATTGAGGGATTAATCCATCCTTTTCTCCTGTCCTTAAAGTATGTGACTTATGCTGATACAACAGCATGACTTTGGGGCTTGAAACGTAGCCGTTTTCACAGTTGGAAGCAGCAATTGAATCCAAACGCTAAGAAAAGAACAACTGTACTTAGCTGTGCATTACAGAACAAGCTGCAAAATATTTTAGGACCAAAATAACTGAATTCAGTGTCTTCAAACTTAGCTGCTTAAATGAGCAGTTAAGTGCAACAGTTTTCCTAAGTGGCAACCCCAAATCATTGGAAACTACACATTTTCAAGACCATGGAAAAATATCCTACTCATGCATTCAAATGAAGATGGCAAGCTTGAAGGTTCTAGCCTTTCTGCAGATGTGACATGGTTATGTTAAGTTTATGCATGTCCAGTCTTTTCTAAATTAATGCACTGAAACAGTTTTGTTAAACTTCCTTTTGTCACCAGAGGGTTCACCTGCCAAATTAATACGAGAAGTTCAACTAAATATTTTTTTAAGATTATGCTGTGACACATGGTGAAAGCTGACCCTTAAAAAAACCTAAGGCTCTAAGGCCTCCTGCCTCTGCTTCCCCCTAAGAGAGAGATTTCTTATACAGCAGAAAATAAAAGGAAATACTTACGGGAAGAGGGCATCTAGGACTCGTTGGCCAGTTAATAAAGGATGATTGGCTGGTAACTTCTCGGTAACAGGACGGACTTGACGTACAGGCCACACCTGCACCATAGTGAACTTCTCCTTCACACCTTCAAACTCCAGCTCTAACACAACATCCTAGCAGAGAGCACCAGACATGTGAAGTAAGCAAACAGCTCCATGCCAGACCAGTACACAAATCCTCATTTTAACTAGTCTGCATAGGCCTTTGGTAACATTAGAGAGCTCTTAGAACCTCAACATGCAATCATCACCTCCTAAGGGAAGGCTTTCCCACATTTACAGAGCCACTGGGGGAAAACAGTGCAAGATACAGAATACATTAAAAATATGCTTTTGAAGAGCAACTGAATTTTACATATTTGTAAGATACTGTAGATCCCCACTGAGGTCATCAAACATGGCACAGTGAAGTGCCATTGGGAAGCCATATACATAGAAAAAGTAGCTGCACAAAATGATAATGCAACCCCTGCAGGCAGGGTAGCAGAATTGATCATTATCTCAGACACCTTGTTGCATGAAACACTTTAGCTGGCCTCATGCAGAACACAAAGAGTACATCGACCTTATAAAAGAGACATGGAATATACCAGCAACTGCTGTTTGGGAGACTTACTGAAGTGTCATAGTTTCCTGGAGGAGCAATGTATGTAACGGTACCCCTATTTCGTGGGGGCAGCATGATTTTGTGCTTGATCAGGGAGTTTTCGTTCACCACACCATAAATATCTCCACCAGTGATGTGGCTGCCAACCTAAAATCAGAACAGGTCTATTAGTCATAACTTTTAAAACAGAACCCTGACAAATCGTAAAAAATACCACAGCTATTAAGTCTAGCACTGTGATTACCCTTTTTAAAAATTCCTTTTTACAGCACAGTAGCTCATTTACATAACTCATTACTCCAACGGCATTGCTAGCAACACTACCTGTGCTCAAGTGCCTTTCAAGGCTCAGACAGGAGCAACTACTGACAGACAAAGGGAAGTTTCCTCGTTCCTTTTCCACCTCTCAACCTAATGTGCTAAGAAGAGAAAGGATAGCATATGCTAACCTGCAGGGTTGGAAAAAAGATGTTGCAAAGGGCTAAAGCCATGACATTTTCCAGCTCTAAGGATACATTCACCATTTGCAAAATGCTCAGGTAACACCTGCTCCTGCTAATGCTTACTGCAATTCCACGAGTTTCTCTATGGTTTCGTAATACATTAAAACACTGTAAACTTCTCGTATGCAGCAGCAACACACCATGAGTCAATATCAAGTAAGTTTCGGTGATCCCCATCCAGTCTCGTACATCACTACCACCTCCTAGCGCTCCTTTTCGCAAACTTCAATAAGTGCAGCAGTAACCACAGGTCCCAGCAGTCACAGCCTTAGCACACTGCTCCAGGCCTAAGTTCTGGGGGTAGAGGAGCAAGAGGGGAACACAGGATTGTCAGAACCTACCCGCAGATTTTTGGAAGGTGTGAAGTCCCATTTGACATCTCGGCTCAAAGCTGACACGTTGACACCTCTAGGGATATAGATACTTTTGGTCAGAGTGCTGATGTCCGAGAGAGGTCTCTGGATACCATCAAAAATAGCTCCCATAATGCCAGGCCCCAGTTCCACTGACAGGGGCTTCCCAGTACGGAGCACAGGATCTCCTACAGAGACACCAGCTAAAGATTTGCTGAGGAAAAGTTCATCCAGAACAAGGGAAAAAAAACAGGCAGAATTCATCAGGTTCATAACATCATACTCTCAAACCCCTTTTCTGACTTTAAGGCAATACTATTCCTATGTTACACATCACCATTTGAGAAGCATGTAGGCTTTATTCTAAATTCTGAATTTGATCGAACAGCAAAGTTCATCATCCTCTAGAGAGGTAAAGTAGTGATAAATATTCTGCTTTATGATCATTTGTTCAAGTCAACTGTTTTTGGCAACTAATGTCAACTAATATGGATAAGTTCACTGGAGTGCCAGGTAATGGGATGACAAAACATCACACATTTCTTACATCTTCAAACCAGGAAAGCAGATTAGGCTGCTCAAGTCAGATAATGCCATGAAATACAGATTTTTTCACTTCAGAATTTGTTTAGAGAGCACAACTGTTTTGATCTTGAGCCCTGCACAGCTTTTTTCAACAGCAGCCTAATTTTAAAAGGAGTTTGTCTAAGACCAGCACTACCACCCTCCCATCCTCTATCATGTTGTCAGGTCTATGCACTGCTTAAGCTCCAAAGATGTACAATGGACTTTTCTCTGCAAAGGGCCAGCACCTTGGCAGAAGGGCCTGCCAAAATACAAAAGAAACTTCCAAAACTTATACAAAACTTAAGAGATTAAATACAGCTTGACTTCAGAGAGGCCTATGACTGAGTTTCTGCTCAACAGGAAATTAAAAGCAAACTATAGTCAAACTAGTTCCATGTACTGATGGAAAGCTACTTGATACTGTAACAATGATGCCATCTAAAATGGTAATTATTAGGCAGAGACCGGACCTAGTCAGCAGCTTACCAGCAAGCTCCTCAGAACCAAGGTCTGGGAGCCAAAACAGCCTTTTTCCCAGGCTCAACAGATACACGCAGCCCCCTTGGGAGGGGGAAAGAGGCCTGGCTTCAAGTTTTAGGACTTTTTTTTCTGACATTCTCTCATATGTATACATCTATATATAATGAAAAATGTATTTTAAGTTGCCTAGATTTTAGAATATATGCTGCATCATAGTTGGACCAAGATGCTGTAAGCCCACTGCAGGAAAAAAAGTGTAATCTATTGTGCTTGGCAAAATACTCTGTCCAGAAGAAGGCATTCTGCCCACCTTACATTTCTTATTCAAGCATTATACAAACACAGTTATCAAAAGCAAAGAAAAAGACGTGACAAATATTGCTTAGTTTTGCCATTTATGAATGACATTTGTCAACTGCCTTAACAAAGAGGCATTAAAATGAACTTGAATTCTAAGGTACACTTTGGTTTCCAGTTAAAAAGAGTCTCCTTGCTACACAGCCACACAAGGTACGATTCACCTCAAAACCATCAACATTTACAAAATGCAGAACAGATGCCCTGCCAGAACCCAAAGAATCGAGGGCTTACTTCCACCCTCTTCACCCGAACCACCAGCACAGCGGATGCTGCCTGGCAGCACAGAGGGAGCCGTGAAAAGGATACATGTTTCTTCATACACCTGGACAGTTGCCAGATCACCTTCCAGGCGGATGATCTCCCCCACCAGCTCGCTGTGTCCCACCCGCACCAGCTCGTACATGGCAGCACCGGCCATGTTGCAGGCCGTCACCACTGCAAAAGACGGGCACACGGGTCAGTCGTTTTACCTGCAGCTCAGGAAATGTCACCAGCACAAGCCACGAAGAACTGCACGGCATAAACCTGGTATTCACCCGTATCAGACACACACTCCTGACTTCACAAAAGGATGCCACAACTCCGGGTATTTCTAGTTTAAAAGTCAAAAGAATATGTTTTCCTATAGTTTTCAATCTGTCCTTTATCCAGAATAAGAGGACACTGTGAGAATGTAGTAATTCACAGGACAATGCAGGCCATAATTTTTCTTATCTTTCTTGACAGATTGCAAACGTTGAGGGTGTGAGATGCTGTGAGCTTTGACAAACAAGTTCTGTAGGCACTTCTCCCTTGCAGTGAGCTGGGCCACATTCTCATCTTACTGAATTAAAACATAAAAGAAAATGGCAAATAGTTACATAAACCTGCGGTTGGGGGGCCAGTATTTTCAAGACACTTAAACTTCTGTTTACCTCGATAGCATCTGGATGCTGACACAAACATGGATAGATCAAGCCAAGGCACCTGCTAAATAAATACCCTTGCAATGCCTAGAAAGCTTTTAAGAAAACACTATTTTTGCTTTATTTTGTAGAAAAGCAAGGTCTATCTTAGGGCACTTAACTTTCAACAGATGAAGAATGTTGTGAAGTATGTCTTGGGCCTGAAACTTCCTGCTGCTTTGAGTTAGATTTCAGCAGGTCATATATGGAATCCTGGCTGCTTTAGAAGAAAATTTATTATGCCTTGTATATTATGACCGCAGTAATGCATAGAAGAGTCACGTATTTACACAAAAATACCTTTTCCACTTCCTGGGAAAGAAAGCTGTGTCAGTTTAAAATTGTTTCTAAGAACCACTTCTGCAGTTACAGAATTTGCAGTTAAAAAACTTGTGCCTATTTAGGTAGGGAATTTCTTATTCATCAAATACATTGCATTAACAAAAATACTTGCTAATCTGTTCTCTCATTCCCATCCTTTCCTTCAGCTGTTGAAGAGCATGCAGGAGGGAGCAGAAAAGCCAGTAGAATCTGCATGAATTCAAAAGCTTTTGCTATCAGAGCCTAAACTATTTCAGCTGATAAAGATGAAGGACAACTCCTCCTCCTCCCAGCTGCACTATCAGCACATTCTATCACCTTCCCTGACCCTTGTGGCTCCTTGCTGAGCTCCCCCAGCCCACGGTGCAGTAAACAGAAGAGCTGGACACTGACAGGGACTGAGGATGTCAGAAAGCACAGGAGCCAACTTTGACTGAGAATGGGCTATATTATTTCCTCCCCTTTTAGAGAAGCTTAGCACACTGGGCCCTGCAGATTTCCAACCAAGGGGCTTTATCTCATACAGAAAGCTTACCTTTTGTTAGTATTATTGTTGTTTTTATTCAACGGCCTGGTTCTACTCATTACATTTTAAAAATGGTTAATTATTAGTAACATCTTGTTAGCAGGTTTTTTTAATAGTTTATCAGACTGTAAGTCAGTAATCCTTCTTGAAGTCCCCCACTCTCCCCCCAAAAAAAGGTGAAAACCACCACCCAGAGCTCTTTTATACTTCTCTGCTTTCAAGTGATGATTAACAAGATCCTAGATAAAACAAAATTCATGACTTCCTTTACAAAGTAATACCTACCAGGTCCTGAAACTCCATAAACATAGCCAACAAAAGCCTCTCTGTCCTCATCACGGATTTTGGGGAGTTTGGAGAAGTCCATTTTGCCTGTTTAACTGAACAAAAGAAAAAAGTAAGAGTCAGTCCTGAAGAACATGCTCATATAGTAAGTTCCTCCTCTTCCTTCTGCTCTCTTCTTATTTCCAGTTAAAAAGAATTCTGAACTCATAGCCTGAAGCACCTTAACCCACTATGATTTTAAAGCTGTAAAAAGTGAAAAACTGATTTAAACAAAAAAAGATCTGAGATTCCTTATTGCAGAAACACAGAGGTAGAACACTGATCCATAATATGCTCCATAGAATGCTATTGAATGAAAAAGATGCAGTGTTACAATGCCCTAACACTGTTGCTCTGTTTTTAAGCTTGATAATAGGATATTTAAACAAGAGAAAATCTCTTTTGCATTCCACATATCATTACCCTCCTTCAAAATATGGAGTTTTCCATGATTCTGAGTGAGCAAGAGAATGTTCTGGATCTGCTTTACTCCCACCAGTTTCTAAAATGCAATACTACAAATATTAATTGTGCAAATTCAATTTCTGCTATCTTAAGGTGCTGAATCACAGAATTTAGAGGAAGAAAAAGATTTTCAGAAGCACCAGCACACAAACACACCAGTCTTTTCTATGTGTCTCACAGCTACATGTTACAGTCTTTGCTCTCAGTGAAACCCAGGGAGCATTATAGAAGAATTGTGCTGAATAATGGCCAAAACCCCCAATTCGGAACAGTTAAACAACAGCCTGTCATCTCTTGCCAGTAACTGTTCAGCAAATTTAAACAACTGGCACTGGAAAAGCTGTTTTATCACCAGACTTCCTCCATCCATGTTTGTCCTGTGGCCGACAGCTGGGCTGCCCTGCTTCCAGTGCGGATGAGAGGATTGAATGGTTTTGCTTTGTGAGCCCTTATCAGGCTGTGTGTTACCTTGGAAACTGATGGGTGTTAGAGAACGGTAAGTCCACACTCTTCCCATTTCTCCTGTACAGACACACTTCGGACACAGCATTGGTGAAAGGTGCACTATGGCAGCCTCAGCAGAGTGCTCCTGTGCTAATCAACAGCAAGGCCCCTGGTTTGGTGATGTGAACTGGGAGGCATCTGTTGACACTCACACTCAGGCTTTGAGAGAAGCCTAATCCAACCCAGCATCTTCCACAAGGCAGCAAATACAAAGGCACACTCGGGCTTAAAAACCTGCTCCACGTACAATAAGCAAGACAACAACTCCATTGTCACCCTTCCAGCGCAATTAAAGGATAGGTTTTTGCCTATTCTTTGGGAGCAGAAGCTGACTTCTGCTATTCTTGAAATCTTAGAGCTGTTTTCCAGCTTTTTACTACAAGTCCTCTGCCCCTCGGCCTCTTTACTGATTTGTAAGTTTTAAATTGGTGACACTGCTCTGTAAGAAAAAGATCATCTCCCACAATTCCAAACCTCTTTTCATCCTGAAGGATAGCTTCTTCCAGGCTCCATGTCTCTGTGGACTACTGTCTATCATGGCTGCCCCCGATTTATTCCACAGCAGCCACCACAACAGTGGATCATGGCTCAGTCACCACCAGCTTGGAGCAAACCAGCTAATGGTTCTTGAGCCCAAAGGCTAAGCCATATGTCCATTAGATCCCTCTACTCTCCATAGTCATAGGTTATCTTTCACCCTTCCTGGTGTTTAGACCTCAGAGACAATTTTAATTTCACTGCTTTTTTCTGAAATGTCTCCTCTGACAAATGGCAGAGGGGAGGTCCTCGCAAAGCAATCTGCAGTTCCTGAGCAGCTGGTATGAGCTGGTTCTGATCTGACTAACACAACTATCTCATCCTTTTTGCTTTTAACAACTAAAACATTGTAAAACTCAAGCAAGCACAATTGCTGTTCATACCAAAAGAAGCGGCTGATCTTATAAATCCAAATTAAACATTTACTTCAATATACCATACAGAACAATGTCCAGTGTCCTACTACCTGTCTTCTCTAAAAGCACCGTAGAGAGTTAAACCACGTTCTTGTAACTGAATTAGTGACACAGCTTGACAATTAGACATCGTCCCATATGAAAGAGTCGAATTCCAAAGGCAAGGAAAAGCAGAAACACTGGGCCAGTTTCAATTTAAATTAACTTTTCTTCATAATCAAAATCTGCTTGAAGCAACTGTTTATCTTTTAGGGAGGCAAGTAAGAACCTCAGAACAGCCATTATGCACTTAAATGGCAACATCCTGACAGCCAGCACCTGCCTCTCTTGTCCCTGTGGCTGCTCTGCTCCCTCTCTTCCTACAGCCGCCTTTCCAAATTACTGGCCAAGCCAAGAAAAAGAGCAGGGGATTCCTCCACTAGAGCACCTAGCAACACACTAAAGAACCCTGTCTTTACCATGATCTCTAGCATCTGCACCAACACCTTTTAAACACACACCTATTAACTACTTCAAGCGTAGAAGGTGTGAATTCTTTCTCACCTTTGTTTCACCTCCATTATACTTCCAAAGTACAGTCCACACAAAGCCAGTGCCCACCCAGTCAGGCTGACCTCTTTTTTTAGGGGGCTACACGTCTCTTAACACTAAATACAAATTAGGGAAAACAAAACAAAACAAAAAGCTGTTACTTATCTCTGCATCATTTTCTTGTGCTTCTGTACTAGCACTACAGATTTTCAATTTATATGGAAAAGTCCTTGAGGGCCAAAATGCTGCCTTACCTTCCTACCTTGTTAGATGTTTTCATTGCCAGTACTCAAAGAAAATGAAATTCCCTAAGGCATGTATGTACCCCAGAAGCCATGGTAGCTGAGCATTTTAGAAATCTACAGAGCCCCTGAGGCCTTTGAAAGGCCTCTTGCCAACACAGGATATTAGGCACTATATGCAATTCCCTCCTACAAAAGTCCACTAGCACACCTACATTGGATATCAGCTTAATTTCAATTCCCTTATGGGTAAAGATGCATCTTGTATCCTTTACAATTATATCTTCCTTATCTAAAACAGTTCACCAATTGATTTCAAACATGCTCATAAGCTCTAGCAGTCATAGTCTGATTAACAGCGCCAGAAATCAGAGTATTACTTGCAGCAGAACCTTCTCTGACTAAAAGGTGATTTATTACACTGATTTTAAAGTCCGAATTAAACAAGAAAGAGCCCATAACCTTAGCCTTCTATCCTGATTTCTCCCCAGGGCAGTAATCTGGTTACACGGTAGCCCCAAAAATGTAACTGCCCTGCTCCCAATGTTGGAAAAACCCGTTTTCCTTCACTGCTCCTGGGGTTTGCATCTCATATTTGATCAGACGCAAAATTTACACAATGAACGGCGTTAACACAAAGATCTTCTTGAAATCCAGACTCGAGTGAGATTTTTAGAAGGAGCCTTCTTGCAGCAAAGAAGAAAACCTACGACAATTTTGTCACGTAAACACAGATCCTTACCTTATTTTGCAGAGAAGCAGGGAGTACCAAAACCCCACAGGCCCAATTCAAAAGCTAGAATTCAGCAGTGAAGCATCACCGCTAGCGAAATAATCGTCCTTCTGGTGCCCCTACACAGAGGGATGAGAAAGCCTGCTGCAGAGGGGAAAGAGATTTCTGACACACAGCAGAGGCACAACCACCTGACTTGATGAGTCATCAGTCTCTCCCTCTCTCCCACCAGCACCGAGGAATGCCGCAATAGCAATTCCAGCCACCTCGAGCCCGGCTGAACTCCCATCTCTGCCCTCCCTACTGCACAGGGCCGAGCAGAAGAAATTAAAAGGTTCCGGCGTTGGCATTAAGGGCCTCCTCCAAAGCTGGGAATTCCGATGTCCCGAGTGGTGCGTACAACTACTCAAAAATCCTTGAAAGAGGTGCATGGTTTCTGCTGGAATCCTTTCACCTGCCGGCCCTCCGGTGTCATACAGCCATGTCAGTGCGTGCTGTGCTCTGGAAGAGCTTAACACAACAACTGCTTAACAACAGACTGCACAGGGAGGTGCTGAACACACTGCAATACTAATTGCTTGAGCATGTTGAACAATATTGATTGCCTCCAGGAGCCTTGTGGGGCTTCCTTACGCTCAGAAGCCCTTCCCCTGGCCAGCAGCAGCACCAATGCAATTCCACGACACCCAGCACCTCAACAGAGCAGAGGGCTGTGCCACCCTGAGTGACAGCTGCTGGAATCTATTTTCAGAGATCGACAGGCACTGCCCCATGTGCTGAACAGAACAAGAGCAGCTGTGTGATCCCTCCCTAAGAGCCTGCATGAAGCTGAAGAGTTCCCTGCAGTCTTCTCAACTTCTCAAGCCTATCTTTGCAAGTTCTAGGATTACCAACACTTCAAGTGTTGTATCAGTAATTTGGAAGCAGCAGTGTTACATCAGTAAGTCACCAGTGCTAGGATTCATTCTGCCGGGAATAACTTTGAACTTGAAGGTCGTAGATTTTAGTAAATCTGAAACAGACTAATGTGTTTTAATTTCCAAGGGTAGAAAAATGGAGTCAGAATATAAGCCCTTACATATGATACCCAGGAAAGCTTAATAGGCATGAACAGTAAAATGTAACCAAAGGAAATTTTCCAAAGAAAACCATACCTCCTCCTCTTCTTAGTAAAAACCTGGACATTACAGGATAGTAAAGATCACCACCCACACTGAACAATCAGCTTAGTGTCACATTGGAGTGATGCTTCAGATTCAAGACTGCCAACATTTACTGCGTTCACCTGAGCAGACTCTGGCACAGTGCATAAATCCCAGTGTCCAGCTGCCTGAAGATCTGTTGCAAGGGCCTCATAAACAACAGGGTAATCACTGCCACAGATTTCCTCTAACAAGGACAGTTTATACTTCCCCTTCTAACAGATGATATCTTTAAGAGGAAGTATTAAAAAAAAATACAGTGCCTGAATTACTAGACAAATGCAGAAGTTTGGCAGCATTTTCATATCTAGAATTTGGGATACTGTCCCACAAAAACAACATGCCCAGAACTCTAGCACAGGTCACTGGGAAAGGAAGCCCAACAGTACTCTCAGGAGACCTGCTCCTTCCTACTATGCAGTTACAATTTTATTATAACACAGCAGGGAAAATTACTGCAGATTTCTCAGTTGCTAAACAACTGAATCGCTGAGGTTGGAAGGCACCTCTGGCAATCACCTACTTCCAACGCCCTGCCCCACACAAGCTGATGTAGGCTGCTCAGGGCCACAGCCAGATGCATTTTGATTACCTCCAAGGATGAAGATACCACAATTCTTCGGGCAACCTGTTCCAGTGGTCAAACACCCTTGCAGTAAATAAGTGTTTTCCTATGTTTAAAGGGAATACAAACTGTATTTCGGTTTGTCCCTGTTGCGTCATGTTACCTCAGCAGGTACCAGAGAGAAGAGTCTGGCTCCATCCTCTTTGCTCCCTCCCATCAGGTGTTTGTATACTTTACACCAAGATTCTCAGAGCCTTCTCTTCCTGAGGCTACATAATCCCAGCTCTCTCATCTGCTTCTCCTACCTCCAAATGCTTAACAGTCTTTGTGGCCCTTTTCTGGATGCACACCATTAAGCCACATCTTCCTTCTACCGGAGGACCCAGAACCAGACACAGCGCTCTAGATGTGGCTTCCATCAAGTTTAGCCAAGGTGAAAAACCACCCCCCTGAGCCTGTTGGTGGGATTCTTCCAAACACAGCTCAGGGTGGTGCTGGCTGCCTTTGCCACAAGGGCACTTTGCCAGCTGATGTTCAGCTTGGGGACCCCCAGCTCTTTTCAGCACTCAGTCAGTCCTCAGCCTGCAGCAGTGTATGTGGTTATTGTGCCTCAGATGCAGGACTTGGCACTTCCCTTTGTCGAACTTCACGGGACACCCTGTCAGCCAATTTTTCCAGGCTGCCCAGGCCCCTCTGTATGGCAGCACAACCCTCTGCTGTATCAAACACCTTCCAACTGTGTCATCTGCACTCTAATGAAACCAGGCAGAGTCAGAGTGACTGTGATCATGTGCTCAACACAGCCATGTGCATCAGTCTTCTCATGACACAGACATTGTGAAGCCAACAGCACCAACCCTCCGCCATAAGCTCTGAGCTAGAAAGATTATTTCTCAACTCAACAATATGGACATTTCTCCATTTAGTTACTCATACAATTTCAGTTGTCACAAGGCACTTTGAAACCACCTCTGCTCTAGATAAATCCAGAATCTGCTTAAGTGATGCTCAGCTACATACTGTGGACCCATCTGCAACCCTACAAGACCATTTATTTTTTCATGTAACTTGTTCCTGGGGTTCTGATAAGCCCCTTCCTCTCACATGAGAAGTGCTTTGCTCAGGACATGTACACATAAATCCATGTGTATTCAAGGAAAGAGACAGGAAAGAGAATTATGCTGCCACTGTCATTGCAGCACACGATGGCTACAAAGTGAGACTGTGCAAGACTGAATTCATTAAGTCCACCACAAGCTCCTACTGTCCTCTTCCTAAAAACAGATGGGGAGTTACCTGTGGGCATGCCAATAGATACAAGTCTGATACTTCAAACAAACATGATGCCTTGCATCCCAGCTAAAGACATAACAATATATTTATATTTGATACATCTATACAAAAAGTATATATTCCTAAAGCAAGGGTGTGAAGTCCTTTCATGCCACCATCACAAGTTGTTACTCAAGCACCCAAGCTTTTATTCAGCAGCTTGGGAAATTCCTTCACTTAGCCCAGAACGATACTGGAACAAAGCTGTTTGACCATGACCAAGAAGTCAGCAGCAAAAATAAAACCAGATAGAAAGGCTGGCAAGGTGTTCATTGCATAACTGCTTTGACCCACTGATCAGCTCAGTAGATAAGCGGCCTTCAAACATCAAACACAACTATCACACCATATCTAGAACTGATAAAAGATCCTAGCTAAATCCATTAAAATACTCCTCTTACTACAGAAAACCACATTGTCCATGTGAAAAAAATGTTCATCAACTGACTCATATGCTACAGTTTTCCATAACAGGGTTTTCTATACCAATTCTTTCCTCTCAGCTGAGGCTTCTCCAGAGGAGGAAACTGATGTGTCTCTCCTTAGTTCTTACTTGCTACGCTGCTTCACGTTTTTATTACTGCAAAAGATTTGACATTTCTTTCAGCCTGCTACACATTCTGCCCTTTCTTTGGCTTGATAGACTCTCACATAAAAGAAAAATCTAATCCAACTGAAATCCAAGCCACATTACAGAACACTAATACAAAATTCATTTCTGTGTTCTACAGTGACCTTCTTTTCCTATCCTGATCCTGTCATCTAGCTGCTAGGGCTGAAAAGTTCTGCAGCCATCTGCTCAGCACAATGTTCAGTCATTTCCTCTAGATGAACAGTTTTCATTAACCTCTCTAACATTACTACCAGACTAAAACCCACCCTAGTTTTTATTAAGTAAAAGTCACTCGATTTTTAGGTGTATTTAGCACTGTCACTTGAAATACTTTTTGTTGCTCTAACCTTTAAGATGAAAAACATTAAAATTAAATGAATACATAGCTGTAGAGCAACTATACCAGCAAACTTTACTACAGTTCAGCAGTCACCTCTGAAGAGCTGAAGATTTTATCTCAACAGACAAAAGGTGTGCAATTTTACAAAACAACTGTTGCTAGATTTTTAAGTCAGGCTCAGCTTTACATGCAGAATCACACGAGTTGTTTGGGCTCATTAAAACACATTTTCTCCTCTTTAAGTCTCACTAACACCTTCTCCCCGGGTGTAATGGCTAAAATACTGAGCATAAGTTTGGAATAAGCATTTCATTATTACACTTAAGTTTCAGATCACCTTTAAAGTTAAGATATTATGGAATCTTCAGTTTATTATGCAAGGTATTTGACAGCTAGTTTGAAGAGCTGAACCAGAAGTGAGTCTGCATGAAAGTCTTTGAGAAAGATCCAACATCCCTTGCAGATAGAAAGTACTCTTTTGTGGCACCTTTGGTATAATGAAACACCTGGTTGGAAGCACAGCACACCTATTGGCACTGGATTCCAGTAAAAGGAAATTAAATTGAGGTTAACTTTTCCTGTAATGGAAAACTGCATCTTTATGTTTTAAAGCAAGTTGAGCTACATTTGGAAATTTTATGTTCAATTACCTGAAGTATTTACAGCTTCTTTAGAACAGCCAGAGGTCTTTCAACATATTAAATTTTAACATCATTTAAACTACATATTGTGGTGATGTCTGAATACCTACTAGCTCATGCAAATTTATCTCATGATAACAAAACCCTCAAAATTTCAAGGATCTATAGGCAATTCACCTAATAGAATTGCCTATTGAAACATCTTTACCAATACAGTCTGCAGTTAGTCTGAAATACCATCTTAGGGCTTTTTTCTGAAGAGCTGCTTTTCAAGGTCTTACTTTCAGAGTGGAAAGAAAGTAGTGATACAGTGGAACAAGGACCAAATGTTTGTCACGCTAACTGAAGTTCTTGGAAGATGCAGGTTTTTTGCTCAGATATCAAAAAACTGCCAAGTCATTCTTCAGGCTCTTACACAAAACTTGCATACCTGAAAGCTTTTGCCCAGCTACATGCTATTCCCATAAAGGCACAGCTCTCTCTCTATGAAGTCCATGGCTTTTCCCATATCCTTTCTACATCTCCTCACACCCAGCCATCCCAACCACAACAGGACTGCTCTTCTTGCTTGGGGCAGAGAACACAGACCAGCATCAGACATCCAAACCACCTCTCTTACAGGAACCACCACAAACCACTTCGGTAAGCAAGCATAGCTTACAGCAGCCTAAAGATGGGACACAGCATCTTCACAGCCCACATTCTGCCACTTTTCAGGGGATGCTGTCTGGCAGAAACACAGTTGGGCAGACTGGTCAGCTGAAACTCGCCAGAGCACCAACACGTCAATTTGGCTATGAAAATCCTTACAACGCGAGCATTTTTCAATTGGTTAGGAAGGACAAAGGTAAGGCTTTTATAGTACAAAGACCCTCTAGAACACCACTTCTCTCAAGCATTTGTATCTGCAATGGGTCTATTTTCAGCAGTTTTTTTAGTTCATTTACTTGTTCAGCACAATGAGTCTTGGTTAACTGGGGAAGTTTCCCATACTAGTTTTGGTCCTTGCTGATCACTTTTGATTTGAACATAACAGACTCCCCAAAATGTTGTAAACAATGACAAAATTAAAAGAGGGGCCACTGTCTGACAAATTATTTCTGAACAGAGTGAGCAGTGACGCTGAATTTTACCATTACACAAGCTCAGAGGAGCAGTCGAGCTGATGAAGCAAGCAAATAAATTCAGCAGCTAAAACTGGTCTTTACCTGCCATTCGGTTAAGTGGTAGTAACAAGGTCTGTTAGAGTTTCAGGATCTATCCAGATACACCTTACTGGTTTTCAAAGTGCATCATTTCAGTAAAGCAGGCCTTGGAAGACAAAGTCTGTTAGAACAGCCATAAAAGATAATGTAAAAAGATGGCAGCAAATGGTCAATGTTTCTGCGACATAGGGGTGTTGAACTTGAGAGCTTGACAAACACAAGAGAAGTAAATGCTTGGATGAAATAAAGTAACCAACCAAAAAATACTGAACTTAACACCATGAGATGACCAAACCAAAGAAATTGGTAAAAACTCAGGTGTCCACTCCCAAAGGGAAGAATGGAGTGAGCACATCAAAGAACAAGAAAAAAGCTTTTTATCCCAAAGAAGAAGATACAAGAATGACAAAGAGAATATTCAGTCAAAACTGGTTCTGCATGTTGGACATTTAGGTGACTATTGGCTTATTCTGTACAGGAAGAAAAAGGCTGAAAGTTTTAAATTCATTCTGCTTGAGTAGGACCCTGTTCCTCTCTGCCCAGCTGGAAGGCTAAAGAAGTCACATTATTTAAGATGTCGACTAAGAATGAATGAGCATGATATTCCAGTTGACTACATGGTCTGTTTTCCTTGGTAAAATTCCAGCTTAAAAAAAAAAAAATCATGTGGATACCATTGTCCAACAATGCCTCAATATTTCCTAGTCTGAAATCCCCCATTTTTTAACCAATGAAAAAAGCATGAAGAATTGATTTCAGGCAATGTAGCACTGGGCTGATGTTTGTGCTGTGTAGGGTTTTCTTAAAGAGCCAGAGAAAAAAAAAAGAGGGATTACTACTTGGCCATCAGTGGCATTCAACATTTTATGGTCAACATCAAAGTAACCCAAGACCCCAGCTAGGTTATCCTGTAATTCTTTTACTCTTTCTAGAAGAGTAATTAGGAACACAGCCATAGCTCACAAACATACAATTTAAAAGCATGAGGGAAACCCATCGGTAGAAACTTTCAGAGCTTGAGAACCTAAAGACAAAACCATTATGGCATCAAAACAAAGGGAGGCTTGAGAACCCAAAGACATGGGATGATGGTATCAACACAAAGGGGGACTGCACAGCGCCTCTAAAAGGGTCTTCAGGGGAACCATCTGTTAACCTGCTGGTCTCTAGCAGCTTTGGATGACAATGTGTAACAGCAGCACCCAGGCAAGTCTGGAAGATCAATGCATGAAGTCATACTGGGACAAAAATTTAGGCAAGAGAAGGACACTTAAGGACCACAGGCTTTGTAAATCAGGGTCAATGAGGCATAAAACAGGTAATATATACTTGGACCGAAATAAAAGCTGAATTTAAGCTAATGCTCTATATAAAAATTAAGCAACACTGTATTAGCACTACCTGTAGAAAATA
Organism: Donacobius atricapilla; assembly: GCA_013397315.1. Taxonomy (NCBI): domain Eukaryota; kingdom Metazoa; phylum Chordata; class Aves; order Passeriformes; family Mimidae; genus Donacobius; species Donacobius atricapilla. The sequence goes on from WBMY01009482.1 coordinate 612,127, forward strand.
ATTCTTGATTTGGAAAATGACAAGGCAGCATTTACAGGAAACAGAGATCTTGTGTTACTATTGCAACACAAGACTACAACCCCCCTTTGAACAGTCAGCTGATGCCAGCAGCCATTTTCCACTGTTGCCTTCACTTCTCCTTCCCTGTTCTCTCAAGTTGATGTCCATGGTGATTTAGTATTTCTGAATGTCAGCCTTTGCCAACTGATCACAAAATTAAGACTAATTTTTTCCCCACATAATAGAATAAAGCTTTCCCAGAGGACTTTGCGTTACAGATTGTTGCCTTGATTTTTTAGTCTTCTATGTGTCTCACAGTTCGTAGTTCTTCAGTTTTTTTCTCACACACGGGTGTTATAAATAGAAGCAATGTTTTTCTTAATTCAAGGTGGTTTACATTTTTGTTTTGGAGATACGGACAGCTAATGGACAGCTGTCTTGACCAATGGGATGGGGAAAGGGGTCAACCTTCTCCCTCAATCCTTGGCCTTTGTAGAAATACTATAAAAGTGGAGTCAGATTTTTGCAATAAACAGTTCATGCCTTCTCACCAAAGTGAGTGCGTGTGTGTGTCCAACAATGACATCAGATTGACAGGCACAGAAAAATAATCTGCAGTACTTATGTTAATTCAAAGACCTGTAGATTCTGATCTCACTTCATGTATTCTTACATGGAAAACAATAAAATGTAGATATTATTAAATATTTATATTTGCTGGTCATCGAAAAGGCCTTTGAAAGTACCACACAGAGAAGGCACGCATTCAGCTGCTGCAGATCTGCACAGTGTAGAAGTCAGCACAAATACAGCACGACTTACAACATAGTGAAGATCGGCCTCAGTTACTCAAACTTCCACTTCCAAATGTCAGTTTGTATTTGGCATGTTCTTACTAATAAATCACTTCTAGCAGTCTGTCGGCAGGTTTTCCTATTTTTCTACCCCCTCTCCACTTCATCAAGGAGAATTAGCATTTGAAATGCCATGCTAGATCAAATGGCCAGTGTACTTTGCAGAAGTATTGCATTACAATGAATAAAACGATCACCAAATTGCTTTTATGCAAATTCTCAGAGGGAAGACAGTAAAATCTCAGGAAAAAAAACTTTACTTTCTTCCTAAGAAAATAAATCACTTTGGGCAATTGCATGGGATGGATGGATCTTGACACATATGTCTCACATACTCCAATCTCACAGCTACCTGTAACATGAACAATATCATCCAGAATCCAGTCATGCAAGAGTTCTTTCTTGCCTTTATATGAATGCCAAGGGTGATGATTGGAACACCTCATTCAAGGCAGAATTTGGTCACTGGCTATAGCAATAGGAAGCACATTTGATGTGCCACCAGGATGTTCAACTGCAAAACAACAGGGGGGCTCTTCTGCCACGGATGGGCTGCAGTGAGAAGCCCGCAGCAACATTCCTCTTCCATAACCTTGCTGCTCGCTCTCTGCTGGGCTGCACTGTCGAGACACCGAAAGATTCAGATCCACCCACTCAAGATGGTGGGATGACCTAGCACTGGAACCCAGCCGCTATCACCCCATTCCTTTTCCGTAAGGAATTCTACCACAACCCTAGACCATCTCACTGGGCGTCTTCGGCGAGCGCTCAGCAGGTTTTTCATTCAGGGGCCGCTTCGCTTTCCTTCTCCCTGCGAGGCGGGGCGAGGAAGCGCATGGCCGCCTCCCGCGGGGCTGTCCTGCCGGGACGCGGCTCCCTGAAGGTCGGCTGCCTAGGGCCCCGGCGACACCCGCTCCGCACAGCCGGGGACCGCGCTCCTTCTGCGAGGGAAGGAGCGTCCTTCCCGGGCACGGTGGGCAGCGGCGAGAGCCGACCCCCCTTCACGGCAGAGGAGGGCAGCCCGCGGGCGCCGCTCGGGAGGGGCGGAGGCGGCGGTGCGAGGCACGGGGAGAGGGGGCAGCGCGTCTCACCTGGGCCGGCCCGAATCCGCCCGAGTCCCTGCGGCGGCGGCGGCAGAGGCGCTGGATCAGCTGACGCCGGGCCCCGCGCGCATGCGTCGCGCCGCACACCGGAAGCGCCGGGCGCGAGCCGCGCCCACCTCCG